>OX940789.1:49848422-50076463 GCA_954870985.1 Trifolium fragiferum
GTAGAAAAGCTTGATTTTAATTTAATCATTTTTATTCCCCTTTCAATGTAGGTTTTTAAAGAGTGTCATATGAGTGATGAAAATGGGAATTCCTTTGAGCTCTCTCTTGTTGGCTGCAAATGCATTGGAGCATATGTTAGAAATAAGAAGAATCAAAATCAGGTAAAAAAAAGAAGGTTTTCTATTTCTTTTAATTATTATGATATATCATTTCAACTTATGTAATTAATTGACATAAAATATTTGATTAAACTAGAGTAACTTTTGTCATGTAGATTTGCTGGATATGGCAAAAAGTTAAATCACAAGATGATAGAGGGTTCCAAAGGTTCTTAGATAGTGTTGAGTATAATCATAAAGATATCTTACTCTATGAACATGTTTATGGTCAAGGCTTTGTGAGCACCGGAGGACTTGGTAAGAATGTTTGATATATGATTCATTTTCCATTAGCAACACGGTTTTAAATTGTATTCATGTTTGCAAGATTGGACATGATTATCCACGGATAAACCATCAATAATAACAATTGGCTATAATGCCATTTATTAGAGAAAGGTTCTCTTCGCACCCCACAACTCTTTCCCCCTGCCCCCATATTCCAATTTTTTTTTAGTTAAAAAGTTCGGAACGCGTTTTCCGATTTTTTTTTTGTCTCGAAAATGAACTTTAAAATGTGTTTTTCGAAATTTTTGCTGGATTTGCACTAAAAAAACTTCAGAAACGTGTTTCGAACTTTTGAATCAAGAGCAAAATTGAAAAACCAAAAGAAGGGGAAGAGTTGTGGCGATTGGGAATCTTTCTTTATTAGAATACTATATCCAATGTAGTTTACTTTGATAGTTCACTGATGGATTACATCCGGTCTGAAATAATACTATATCCAATCTTTAGTCCTTTCAAAAAAAAATTTATCTTTATATCAAAAGTTATCTTTTGAAATAATTCGTATCTCATATAGCATTACATATTTCAAAGTTTTTTTTTGCCATCTTATTCGTTACTCGCACGTCCAACACGTTTTCCATTTTATTTTTCCGCTATTTAAGTAGTAAACATTGTAAAAAGGAGTAATTTTGTAAGAAAAACACCCTACATAAAAATTTAAGATTTTTACCTGTTCTCTACTTAAGTTGCGGATGTTATAAAAATGAAAATTTTGAAAGAAAAAAAACACCCTACAAATATGAAATTTTGAAGATTTTAAATATAAAATCCGCTACTTAAGTAGCGAACTGGGATATTTTGATAATTTTATAGGGCGCGTGAGGAACAAGTAGGATGACAAAACTAATTTCCTTCATATTTTGGGAATCTTGAGAACTTTTTGTTTCAGAATGGCCCATATATTGAACTGGAATTCTGCGCCATCAAATATGATATTTGCATTTTTTGAATCAATAATGTAAAGTATATTACAAATGATTTTAACATAGAAAAGTGCTTATTGCTTGATCAGAAACAACAAGGGAAATTGTGGCAAAGTTAGGACTAAAGCCAGGTCAAAAAGTATTAGATGTTGGTTGTGGTATTGGAGGAGGTGATTTTTACATGGCTGAAAATTTTGATGTTGAGGTTATTGCCATTGACCTCTCCATAAACATGATTTCTCTAGCTATCGAGCGCGCGATTGGACTCAAATATTCAGTAGAATTCGAATGTGTCGATTGCACAAAAAAATCGTATTCTGAGAACACATTCGATGTAATCTACACTCGCGACACCTTGTTACACATTAAAGTAAGCACATTTTTTATTCAGTTGATATGTTTGAAATATTTTTTTTCTTCTTTTATAACATTTGTTAAATATTCAATGGATTTATATAGGATAAACCAACATTATTCAGATCATTTTATAAGTGGTTGAAGCTTGGAGGTACACTTTTAATTACTGATTATTGCAAGTGTGTTGGAAGTCTTTCATTAGAATATACTGAGTACATAAGGAAGAGAGGATATCATATCCATGACATGAAATCATATTTTCAGGTAAAATACCATCTAAGTTATTCATTTTACATGATATGCTACTTATTATATTCTAAAATTATTCATCGAGTTAAATATGTTTTCGTCCCTGTAAAATAAAATTATTTGTTTTCATCCTTACGAAAAAATTTCTTTTGTTTTTAGTTCCTAATGGATAAAATTTTGACATTTTTTAATATAATATAAACTTATAATATAGACTATTTTAAACATAAAAATGTCATAATATTGATATTAAAATATCAAATTTTGCTCATTAATTAAGGATTATTAAAAACAAAAAAAAAATTATAGAGATATAAACAACTAATTTTTTTACAAGGATAAAAATCGAAACTCACTATAAAAGTACGACTGAAATCAATATTTTGCCCTTATTTATTTTACATGATATGCTATTATGTTACTCACTCATATTTTAAATCATTCATAGATGCTTGAGAATGCTGGATTTGATGATGTCATTGCTGAGGATCAAACCAATTTGGTTTGTCACACACTATGAAACACTTTTCTTGATATTCATTCACATTTTATTCTCCTTGAGTTGTTCTAACAAATTTTGTTTGTTTCAGTTCTTGAAAACTTTAAAAATGGAGTTAAATGCCCTTGAGAACAAGAAGGCTGATTTCATTGATGATTTCTGTGAGGTGGACTTTTTTTAAAGCATTTTCTGTTTTAAATTTAGTTGTTAAACTATCGAATTAACTCTTAAAGTCTTACGAGTTTACAATTTTCGATCATAAAAATTAGTGTTTTTTTTTACTAAGGGTTGAATCTAAGTTTCACAAGTTTATATAAACTCTTGAGTTTTCATTTTCTACTTTTACTTTTATTATTTACAATTGTGACATTGTTTTCGCTATAGCCATTTTTAGATATTTGTATAGGAAACAATAAATGAAAAAAATTCATTGTTTCTCCACAAATATTTGAATTCAGGATATAAATTTCAAACAAGGGTGCAATTTTGTAATTGAAAGTGAAAACAAAATAAATACTATGAAAATAGACTAAACAAATAATAATTTTTAATTCATTATTAAAATGTTTGATGTCAGGATGACTACAATGAAATTGTTGAAAGATGGAAGGCTAAGCAGATGAGAGGTGTAGCTGGTGAGCAAATATGGGGTTTGTTCATTGCCAAGAAAAAATGATGCTTCCTTCTCATGAAATAATGTCATGTAATAAATATATTGTGTGACCAAATTTCTATTAATAATTGTTCTGCTTTTAGCTTGAAATGGATAACTTTTTATGCATCCTCTTCTATATGGAAGTAAATGTGATTTACACTTTCAGGGACCAAAATGGTGGTTTATCCGATAAATAATAGCACATGTTTTCCCCATATGACTAATAGCAACTCAAGTATTAAAAATTATCACTTAAACTAACATCATTTTAGCATTCGAATATGAAGTAAGATTATAAATGCTAAAGTCATTGCCAATTAAAACATGTTATAAGAATCAAGTAAAACACATGCCAATAAGCAATACAAACAAGATTCAATACACTAATCCTACTTTCGCAAAAAGATTAATAGTGACTAATGTGCAAGTGTAACTATAAAATTACATCACAAGAAGACACAACTGATATACAAACATAACTGACACTATGTCCACTTAGTCTGATTGCACAAACTTGCTCTGATTGACACACGACACACACATAGCTCACTATGCCCGAGGACAACCGGAGCTCTGATACTAAATTGTAACACTCAAACCCATTTATAAAATATTATTTGAAAATATGCAACAGAAATAAAAATTTGATTTACAAAAGGTTTGGTTCGAGTATTACATTATACTCATAAGAGCTCACTAATAACTTAATTAGTAAAACACCGTTATACAAAATATGTTTCTAAAAATGATACATCTCAAAATAAATTGAAATAAGACTCTACATATACATTATATAAATGATTACATCCCCGTGTCACATCAGAGTGGAGCTTCACCGACGACTCGGTCACAAACATAACCTGAGAAACCTGAACCCCCAAAGGTTCAGCACATACACAAAACGGAGGGTTATATAATATAACTGTAAAAGAAACTAAGGGTCTGTTTGGTAAAAATAAGCTATAAGCTAGCTGATAGTTGAAAAGCTAGCTGATAGCTGATAAGTTAGCTTTTAGCCGATAGCTGAAAAGCTAGTAGAATAAAATTAAAGTGTTTGGTAAATTTAGCTTTTGTAATTATAAAATGACATAAAAGTATATGGTTAATTTGTGTGAGTGGGTAGTTATTTTTTTATAGTGGGTAGTTTTTTATTAAAAAAATAAAGAAATTAAAGAATAAGGTTAAAAATTGAATAAAAGGTAAAAAGCTATAAGCTATAAGCTCAAACGCTACTTGAAATAGCATCTGGAAAAAAGCTATAAGCTCGTAAAAAAAGCTTGTTGCCAAACACCTCTAATTTTATAAAAACAAGCTTATAAGCTAATAAAATAAGCTATAAGCTAGCTTATTTGTGTTACCAAACACACCCTAAGTGCAAGAACACAATAACACTTAGGACATAATATACTTATGTCTAACAACTCAACTCATAAACATATATTGATTTCGTGTCATACATATCTCATAATCACAAAACATGTTATACATCATAATAATATCACATTCTTAATCAATAGACAAGGTATACACATCATCATCAGTTATCAATCATTTATCACACATCTCATAATACACTTAATCAATTTATTAAGGATTATCAATGAATGTCAAGTAACAAGTATTGATAGTTGAATTATATGTCATTTAATGAAATCAAGCATAAATTATCATTTCTCAACTCTTTTTAATAATAAAACTATAATAGGTAATAAATAAATAAAAACTATAATAGGTCAAACGATGAGTAAATAATCACTTTAAGTTTTTTTAAATAACTGATATAGTTTTTGTCAAAAAAAAATTAATATATTTAATTTATATTATCGAATAAATATATCAATTATACAATCAATTTAAAAATTGATTATTTACTTAAATATAAGAACTTAAGTTTGTGTAAAAAAAATTATATTAAGTATTTAACAACTATGTATATTAAATTTATGAATTATGCTACACAATTGGAGCTAGATTCACAATTATTATTATTTTTACTAAACTATGTGTTTAAAAATATAGTTCCAGAAATTTAAAACTCAAACTCTGCCTACTAAATTATTCAATGATTTTAAAAAATAACTTGTTACATAGACCAGATGTATATAAGTAATGGGAAGGTGATTAGCTAGCTTATAACAAGGCAATAATAACACAACTGGTGTTGAGTACTTTTTTCATTCCTCTCTTTCTCTCTCATTTTTCTTCTCCATTCCAACCATGGCTGATTCAGAAGCAATGACACAAGGTTAATTAATTATGTTGTTATCAAAAAGTACAAATTGTTGTTGTTGGTTGGTTGGTTTGGTGTTTTTCTTCTTAATATATATATTGTACAAATAACTTATATTATATATGTTACAAAGAATATTATATATATATATATATATATAGATTCATTAAGGGAGTATATAATAATAATTGAAATGATTTTTCAGGTGGTGTTGTGGTAGAAGTAAAAGAAGATGAACGTGAAGTACAGAGAAGCTACTGGAAAGAGCATTGTGTAGATTTGTCTGTTGAATCAATGATGCTCGATTCCAACGCCTCAAATCTCGACAAAGAAGAAAGACCAGAAGTATGTATTACTAATTCTTAATCCCCTAACTAACAACATATAATGTGCATTTTTTCTCTTTCTTTTTTTACTTTTCTTTTTTTATAAAATTTTAAATTTTGTATATAAATTATTTTTAATCTTAATTATTAAATAATAAGTTTTTATGTTGTCAAAAAAAAATACAATTGAGAGGGGTTAGAACCACCTCTCAATTAACTTCGAATGAGATTAAATTAGTTGTAAAATAAAATTGATTATACTAGAACCATTGTCGTCAAAGGATCTGATTGGGATCTACATAATGTTAACTAGTGTCTGACCCCACAGATTTTTTATGTCGATTTTTTTTACATGATTTTTTATGTTGTTAATTATTGGAAATTTCAAACATTTTTTAAGAAATAATTTGCTCAACTTATATTTATGGCTTATTTGGATTAACTTATTTTTGAGCTTATGAAAAACAATTTTGCAAATAAATAATCTTTTAAATATTATTATAAGTTTATCAAGATAATTTATGAAAAAATAGTTTATGAAGATACAATTTTTGTTAGTGAAAACTTATGAATTACAGTAATATTAAAACTTTTTATTTGCATAAGTTATTTTTCATAAGCTAAAAAATATGTCAATCCAAACGGATCCTTATATATATATATATATATATATATATATATATATATATATATATATATATATATATATATATATATATATCGATTCTCAACTTATATCTTTTAAAACAAAATATAGATTTATCGGTGTCTATATTTTTTACATTAACAGTGTCGACGGATCTATATCGTGTCAGGTATCCATATCAGAGTCCATACTTCATAGATTATAAAACTAAACTCTTACTAATAAACTAGTACCTCAAATTGATGATTTAAAAATTTGATTGCGAGGAAAGAATTGTGTCCTAACATTTATTTTGTAACGCCCCAACTAAATTATCTAGAATATTTAGTCGGAACATTAATAACTGGAATCTGAGTTCATTAAATTAAAGGAATTATAACTGAGAATGCAATATCATTAAAATAATATTACAATGTTCAATACACACATCAGAAAGAGTTAATAGTGGAATAACAAGCTAATCTAAAAACAAGGAAGAAGAATAAAATCTTCTAAGCTGACGATCCAAGTTCAGCCTCAACCGTCAGATCCATCCTGGTCCTTGCTCCGAAATAACCTGTCTTACCTAAAAAAAATAAATGGAGTGGGGTGAGACTACTAAGTCTCAGTGGGTCCTACTACCCTCTTATGGCTACTAAGCCGGGGCACCTAATCAGTCATAACATATACATATCATAGTATCATAGAGCATAAATAAATGGTGTGTCACAAATTATTAGTCTTCTTCGTTTTAACCGCAAAGCACTCGGAGGTGAGTATCTCTCGGAGGCTTGCCTTGTCCGCTGAACACCAAGTGTTTCCAGCATACAACTCACATTTTAACATTTTCCTGATGGAAGCTTCCGAAGGAAGTCCATAAAGCGATGAATAATTCGCACATAATTGACTGATTCTATAATTCATACATACTACCATAATTTTCCCAAAACCCGGGGAGCATACATAGTTCTAGATTCCCTAAGTTATCCCTAATAGTCCGACTGTATTGACCTCCTATTTATATTATATAAATTATAAGACTGCAAAATAAATATTTCTGATGAAGGTATAAAACGAGTGATCAAGGGTTTTAGAAATGGAAAAAGTGAATAAATTCTGGGTTAGCTCGCCACGGCGAGTTACCAAGCTCGCCATGGCGAGTTACCAAGCTCGCCATGGCGAACTTACAGGTCTTGGCCTAAACAACTCGCTAGGCGAGCCAGAGCTCGCCATGGCGAAGTTCCTCAGCCCAGGACCTTCAGCTCGCCATGAAGGCTCGCTAGCAACTCGCTATGGCGAGTAGATGCAGAATTTACCCTGTTTTACGAGAATCAATATTTTTCAAGAATTTCACCTACAACCTTCATTTGAAATATTGCAGAAGCATAAAAATAAATAATATGAACAGAATGGAATGGAATTTGGGATTAATTCCACTCATACAGTTATACCTAATGAATTCCTATGTTCTCATGCGAATCATAATTTTTTGGGAAACTATACTACACTAGCCTAAGAACCCACCTGTATAGAAGCTTTAAACTTTGCCTCCTAAGCTCTACTCAGCTGCAGCAATCCCCAGCACGCCCACGAACCCAGAAAACAGCACGAACGGAGAGACAAGTGCAGCATTTGCTGCTGAATTCGCCATGGCGAGTACTCTAGCTCGCCTAGGCGAGCTTGACAGGGTGGAATACGAGTTTTTGCCATTTTCTTGATTTTCCACCTTTCCTTTAGTAGATAAGGCATACCCAGTGCTGCAGAAGTTTGTATTTGAAGGTAGGTACATATGCAGAGAAGAATTTCAAATAAGAGGCTAAGATTAGATTGATTTAGAAAAAGGGAGGTTTATGAACTTAATGTTGTTGTATGATAGAGTGTGTGAGAGATGAAAAGAATTACTGATTTCTCTTCCTCTATTGCATGCTGATGATAATAGTTTCTGAGTACAAGAACTTGTTTAGTGTGGAGTTTGGGAGAATTAACAAACAAGGGAAAATGGAATAGATGGAGATTCTTGGGAGCTTGCTATGGCTAGTGATGAGGCTCTTGTGAGAGGAAAATAAGAGCATTGTGTTCATTTTCTGAAATGAGTAATGAGAATAGTGAGAGTAGCTTGCATGTGTTTTAGTGGGTTGGCATAAGGTGGAATTATGACTCACCTATAGAGGTGAGGTGTTGAGCAATTGAGGAAAAGGTGTCATGAGTCACACGAGAGAGGAAGGAGGAGATTATGAGGGATTTGAAATTTTCTTGTGTTAATTAACTCATGGTTATGAGATTAGAGTTTTAATGTGCAATTAAGTTTAATCAGAATTTCTAATTTACACATTATACCCTTAAATCCCATGACTTAATCAATTTAATCATCGCTAATTAATTCTAATTATTAGACAAGGCTCTAATTAAAATTAACTAGGTGAATAGAATTGCGGGATGTTACAATCTACCCCCCTTAAAGAAATTTCGTCCTCGAAATTCAGAAATTTACCTTTAGGAAAGGTAGAAATAACTTTTCTCACGACAGGTTCCCGTTCCTGAGTGAGTTAGTCGTCATGAGACTGAGCCCACCTGACTTGATTATTGTTATTTTCTTGCTCCGAAGGATCTGGACATCACAATTAGTTATACGATCTGGATTCGGCTGATAGTTAAGGCTGGCTGAAGATCGATCTCTATAGAATGATAAAGATCGGAAATAAATTTTTTTGAAGTTGAGACACATGAAACACGTCGTGCAACCCTGACATGGATAGAAATAGAAGTAACTACTGGGTTATAGAACCGACGCGTTGGAGGATCTGATAAAGTCTTATATACTTCGGATATAATTTCTTTGTTTGGAAACACCCTGTAATTCCAACTTGGTGTTATTCTTAAGAACTCTTGATTTCCTTTATTCCTTGGAATAAAACTTTCCTCTCTCAAAGGGTTATTCGTCCGAATTGATCGTCTAACCACTTCCGCCTGATCTCGTGCTGCGCACTCTGATCCGACTAATTATATAATCACTCCTTTTTATCTGCGTCAACGTGACCTTATTCCAAATTCGTTTAACACCGTGACGTACCATCTCTCCTTTCTAATTAACTTCTACCAACAATACCTCTTGTATTGGATAACTCCGCAGGGTAACACTTCGGCATACCGTACTTATTATTATTATTCCTCACTACACTTCCACATGTCGGTATCTGGCCTGGTTGTCGCTATATGAATAGCTGAATGGGATAAGCTTAGGTATTGATAATGACAGTCCAAATTCTTTCTCTTCGAAGTTCTTTCTCTTTTCCGAACGCTGCAGCTCGCGACACGTCACACGTACCACTGTCTCATTCATGTCGTTAACATACTCTAGAATAGATCAAAATATAAAACGAGCGAAGAACGATTAGGCACTATAGATTCTTTTGCCAATGAGTTAGACTCATCTGCAACCGAGTCCATAGTACTTTCAGAGTTCTCCACCTACCATTTCAATCCATCTTAGTACAACACTAAGGTCAAGTAGTACGTTTTAACATATCAAGAACTGAGGTTCGAATCTCCCGTTAAGGATACGGTTACGTTGGTTGGATAATTTACTAATAGGCTGAAGTGGAAAAAGTTGACTAGCATGATCGGATTATAATGATGGCTGACTGGGTATGGAAGATTTGCACAGTTAACATGGAGAGCGGATTTAAATCCCTTGTCCAGAAATAGTCAAGGTGTAATTGTAAGAATGGTATTCGCAATAAAGAAACTCTTATACTATACACGAGGAATTTGATTGATGATGATCTGAATCTATCGCTGATAAGGTTTAGAGAAACTGAATTAGTTAACAGAGAATGAAATGGTTCAAACTCGAATTCAGAGAATAACTTGATGAGGTATCTAGATACTAATACTTCTACTAGTTCCTATTTCTACGTAACTGGAAGATCTGAACCCTAACTGGAACATTAGCTGATAAGGATCTGAAAGATCTAACAACACGATCGAGTTACTGATGAATCGGTCAGGTGTACGAAGACCTATACGTTTAATTGATACTGCCACAGGACATAATAGTTCGGCGGATAATTGACTGATGATAATGATTAAAAGATCAATACTAAGAGTGAGAGTTTGCACGAAGTCTACACGTGTCCCTTCCAGATAACTGGATTCCACAGATTTTATTTAGTTACTAACAATGTAATCGATATGGCTGAAAAGATTGAACAGGATTACACCGTCGTCAGTTTGACTGACAGATGTCGAGAAATTTAGAGAGTTTACCTTCCAACTACTCCGGGTGAAAATTAAGACTAACAGATGGTAGGGCAGAGAAGGAATTATCTGTCCGAGACGTAGACAGACAAGTTAGGGAATGAACCCGTTCTATGATCCCATGGTTACTGGATACCCAATCCAATATGTTTCGGTTCGATGAACTTAGCTTATCGAATGTTCGAAGGAATTGTCATGAAATTGGAATTTTAACCTCTACCAGTTCCGATTCAAATCAGGGTATTGATAGGCATTCTTAATGGAAATCTGACTAACTCTAACAGGTTCCTAACTCGAAGGTCCGGATGATTTGAAAGTGCTAATGGCTGATAATAAATAAATCCAACTCATTTATTTTCGATACGAGATAACTAACATAGGTAATAGACGAGTGATCTAGGTGGCTGAAGATGTCAAGGATGACTTTTAAGGTACTAACCTTATTGAGGCATGAATGCTAGTGTTACGACGCTAAGGTTGATTCCAAGAGACTGACGGATTATAGCAACGAGTTCCTATTGATAACGCACTAATTTACAAGATAGCAAGCGGGCGTCTAAGTAGTTAATAACACGGGTGATTATACTGGATTTTTCCTTCACAAGGTGTCTATCTAAGTCGCGACACTAAGCTGCTAATGTAGGTGATGCGTGATAGTGCTAAGTAGATTATCGGGCAACTAAGTTTTGGTCAAGAAATATTTCTACTTGTCATACCGGGTGAGGCTATGTTCCAAATGGTTCGTTGTGATTTCTAATGTAACGTGTTAGGTTGAGATTATATTACTAGACCTATAATAATTCTTTAAGTGGCTACTTGACAGACCGCAAGGTGAGAAGGTGTTGAATCGAAGGCAGTCTAATTCAACTAATTCCTATGTGCTTGGTTGGGTAACTTGGAACACTAGGTTGCTGGTTCATTATAAGTGATTAACTATACCTAATAAGGCTACATAGGTAATCCGAATTATAAGGCGCAATTCCTAATTAGTTTATATGCTAATGTTCACTTCTAGCGGTAAGGTCTAAATATTGGTTGCTACTCGGAGAAGCTAACTCGGTTCCAATCCGATTTCTACTACTCGAGGTTGGCGTCTCTCAAACTAACTTAGGTATCTAAATGGTGTCGTAAAATGATTCCCAATCATTGCACTAATCAATATTGATCCTAAAGGTTTGCCGAATGAACTGACCTAAACTGGTATCGATAAAGGAAATCCCATTTGTTGCACTAACCAAATTCTGGCTTCTAGCGGTAATGTAGGAATACGAGTTACGATGTTGAAAAGCTAATTTATTCTTAGGGAGGCGTTAAGAGTTGGCTTCCTATAGATTAATCTATTTGGGAAGTTCTAAGATGGGTATTGCTATGGGTGAATATTCCAACTTAATTTCTCTAGTATGATACGGAACAGATCTCACAATGCTGGTAAACTCGCGGCAGAAAGGCAAGTCTAGGTATTCAGGTAGAGTCTTGATTTACTGAGGGTTGAGCTTAACTTGGCTCACATGTTTCTTGTAAACATGTTCGCCTGAATATATGGTTACTCTCAAGTCCGGGAAATTTACCTGACACACGATGTCAGCTGGATACTAAATTGACTTACACACTAAGGTTCTTCTATGAACAGCTCTACTTCGAGTGATTAGTACTTCTATCAAACTGTTCTTACTCTTACAGTCCTAACTACTTCAGCTCTAACATCCGGTTAGAGATACTTCTCGCCAACGATTGCTTCTGAACTGAAACTCCACTACGATCTTCTCACTTCGCCACCGTGGTCCACTTCGGTTCTCAACCGTAATACCCTGCCTACCATGCACAATACTGAGCTGATCAGACTCAGCACGCGATGGTTTCAGCGTAAACAGTCCAGACTCCAAAGGGTCCGTACTACTAAGAGAGGGATTGAATGACTCATGGCAAGGTCCGATACTGGATCGACCTGCTCTGATACCAATTGTAACGCCCCAACTAAATTATCTAGAATATTTAGTCGGAACATTAATAACTGGAATCTGAGTTCATTAAATTAAAGGAATTATAACTGAGAATGCAATATCATTAAAATAATATTACAATGTTCAATACAGACATCAGAAAGAGTTAATAGCGGAATAACAAGCTAATCTAAAAACAAGGAAGAAGAATAAAATCTTCTAAGCTGACGATCCAAGCTCAGCCCCAACCGTCAGATCCATCCTGGTCCCTGCTCCGAAATAACCTGTCTTACCTAAAAAAAAATGGAGTGGGGTGAGACTACTAAGTCTCAGTGGGTCCTACTACCCTCCTAGGGCTACTAAGCCGGGGCACCTAATCAGTCATAACATATACATATCATAGTATCATAGAGCATAAATAAATGGTGTGTCACAAATTATTAGTCTTGTTCGTTTTAACCGCAAAGCACTCGGAGGTGAGTATCTCTCGGAGGCTTGCCTTGTCCGCTGAACACCAAGTGTTTCCGGCATACAACTCACATTTTAACATTTTCCTGATGGAAGCTTCCGAAGGAAGTCCATATAGCGATGAATAATTCGCACATAATTGACTGATTCTATAATTCATACATACTACAATAATTTTCCCAAAACCCGGGGAGCATACATAGTTCTAGATTCCCTAAGTTATCCCTAATAGTCCGACTGTATTGACCTCCTATTTATATTATATAAATTATAAGACTGCAAAATAAATATTTCTGATGAAGGTATAAAACGAGTGATCAAGGGTTTTAGAAATGGAAAAAGTGAATAAATTCTGGGTTAGCTCGCTACGGCGAGTTACCAAGCTCGCCATGGCGAACTTACAGGTCTTGGCCTAAACAACTCGCTAGGCGAGCCAGAGCTCGCCATGAAGGCTCGCTAGCAACTCGCTATGGCGAGTAGATGCAGAATTTACCCTGTTTTACGAGAATCAATATTTTTCAAGAATTTCACCTACAACCTTCATTTGAAATATTGCAGAAGCATAAAAATAAATAATATGAACAGAATGGAATGGAAATTGGGATTAATTGCACTCATACAGTTATACCTAATGAATTCCTATGTTCTCATGCAAATCATAATTTTTTTGGAAACTATACTACACTAGCCTAAGAACCCACCTGTATAGAAGTTTTAAACTTTGCCTCCTAAGCTCTACTCAGCTGCAGCAATCCCCAGCACGCCCACGAACCCAGAAAACAGCACGAACGGAGAGACAAGTGCAGCATTTGCTGCTGAACTCGCCATGGCGAGTACTCTAGCTCGCCTAGGCGAGCTTGACAGGGTGGAATACGAGTTTTTGCCATTTTCTTGATTTTCCACCTTTCCTTTAGTAGATAAGGCATACCCAGTGCTGCAGAATTGTATTTGAAGGTAGGTACATATGCAGAGAAGAATTTCAAATAAGAGGCTAAGATTAGATTGATTTAGAAAAAGAGAGGTTTATGAACTTAATGTTGTTGTATGATAGAGTGTGTGAGAGATGAAAAGAATTACTGATTTCTCTTCCTCTATTGCATGCTGGTGATAATAGTTTCTGAGTACAAGAACTTGTTTAGTGTGGAGTTTGGGAGAATTAACAAACAAGGGAAAATGGAATAGATGGAGATTCTTGGGAGCTTGCTATGGCTAGTGATGAGGCTCTTGTGAGAGGAAAATAAGATGCATTGTGTTCATTTTCTGAAATCAGTAATGAGAATAGTGAGAGTAGCTTGCATGTGTTTTAGTGGGTTGGCATAAGGTGGAATTATGACTCACCTATAGAGGTGAGGTGTTGAGCAATTGAGGAAAAGGTGTGATGAGTCACACGAGAGAGGAAGGAGGAGATTATGAGGGATTTGAAATTTTCTTGTGTTAATTAACTCATGGTTATGAGATTAGAGTTTTAATGTGCAATTAAGTTTAATCAGAATTTCTAATTTACACATTATACCCTTAAATCCCATGACTTAATCAATTTAATCATCGCTAATTAATTCCAATTATTAGACAAGGCTCTAATTAAAATTAACTAGGTGAATAGAATTGCGGGATGTTACATATTTGACGAAGATTAATCATCACTTAATAATGATGTAAACTTCATAGTTATATCATGGTATCATTTTTTTCGTCTTTTGTTTAACGTACAAGTGAATGTTATTTTGGCCAAGGGACAATTAGGATCAAGTAGATATGAAAAAGAAAGAGAATGTGAAACCGAACAGAGTTTGATATACTCTTTTAGGGAACAAATTTGATTTTTTTTTTTGTGGTGGTATACGATAGCTAGGGTGGATAATTTTAACCGGTTATCATGGATTAACTATAATCAAATTCATATCCGATTTTAAAAACCGGTAGTTAATTGTATTTGAATTTTATAACAAAACCCTTTTTTTAATTTGGGCATCCATAATCAATTGGTGGATGACCACAACCAAATTTTATTTCCAATTAATTTCTCAAAGTGCAAATTCAAATCAATTTTTCTTGAAAAAATTGAGAACTTTTTTTTCTTGAAAATTTGAAAAAAAATTCCCGAAAAAATGGGGAACATTTTATCCGGAAAAAAATCGAAAAGGTTTTCCGAAAAAATTATCGGAAAATTTTTTTCGAAAAATATCTAAACCTTTTTTTCGAATAAAATATTGGAGCTTTTTCTCGAAAAAAGATCGGAAACTTCTTTTCCAGAAAATATCCTAAACTTTTTTTTCGAATAAAATATCAGAAATTTTTTCCCGAAAAAATATCGGAAACCTTTTTTAAAAAAAAAACTTCGAAATTGTTTTTATATGAAATCATTAACTTTTACCCCGAAAAAATCATGAACTTTTTTCCCAAAAAAAAGTATATCCCAAAAAAATCGGAAACATTTATCCGGAAAAAATCGGGAACTTTTTTCTGAATAAAATAGCAGATATTTTTCCCGAAAACTATTTTTCCAGAAAAAAATCGAAAATTGTTTTTTGTTTGAAATCGAAACTTTATTCCTAGAAATAATCGGGAACATTTTTTCTGAAAAAAAAAAATTAGAAAACTTTTTCTCGTGAAAAAAATTAAAAAAAAGTTTCCCAAAAAAACAGGAATTTTTTTTAAAATAAAATATCATAATTTTTTTCTCAAAAAAAGACCAGATAATTTTTTTCCTTAAAGAACCTCGAAATTTTAAAAAAATCAATTTTGAAAAAGACAACTTGGCTGAGAAAGAGACCAAGATCTTCTTGATAAAAAAAAAAAAAAACCAAGATCTTGGTGCACAATAGGATCGAGCCGACTGAGATTTGTTACCGTGAATAAATGTAACACCCTAATCGATATATATTCAAATTATAATTAATAATAAACATACATACATCAATCAAGGTATTACAGACGATAAACTTTTCTAATAATAATGAACATGCATACATTCATTTTTAAATAGCAACGGAAGCATCATAATTAAATCATAAGCCATTACTCAATGTACTTAATAAAATCCAAGCATCTAGGTTATAAGAAATTATTACAATTTAGACTAGGTCCTTCTACCACAAGGCATATCCACATAATCCAAGACATCATTCTCAATATTCAAATCATAACATAAATCAAAATATTAGCAAGGTCATGCAAGTTTCAAACAAGCGAACCGAATACTAGTTCTAGCAAGGTTACAAGTATCAGAGCAAATCCTAGACCTCTAAGGCTCCTAGAATTTCTACTCTTCTCCCTTACCACGCTAAGCTAGTCTCACAAGCTAAACCTCCAAGCAACGGGATCACTCCTCAAGAGAAGAATCTGGACCCAAACCATTCAAATACACAAAATAGAGAGTTAGTTATAATTCAAGTTCATAATAATAAGTATAGCATATACTCATATCATGCATAATAATAATAATAATCATATTGAAATTGACGCATAATCGTCTCATGTCATAAATATTACATTCATGGCAAAACAATAACTTAATTACAACAACCCACAAGAAATCAAGTAAGATTACATTATCACAATCATAACGAACATCATTGGCACTTATCAATTATCAAGTAAGATGCACATTTACTCCTAATGCAACTAATGCCATCAATCAATATGTCTCAACCTAGACACATCTAAATACATGTGGTACCCGCATCGAGTTTCGAATACATTAAGTATTCTCGCATCAAGTTTAGTTTTAATTCATGGTGGACCAACGCTCAAGTCTAGTTTTAAGTCATGGTGGACCATCGCTCGAGTTTGACACATGCATGCATGAATGAACACATACCAAACATGATGATAACCCTGTTGGAACAAAGTTGGTTTTGACATAACCCAAGTAGTTTTGATGATAACAATAGTATTAATATACAATAGGGAATACTGATAATTTACTCTAGTGTGCAGATATACAAGTTAAAATTTATTTTACACTAGAAGATTGAAGTTCTGGTTGCTGCATTTCAAGTATCCCCAGAAGTTGGGAAAACGCAAGTTCTGAAGGCAACACAGAAGTTGAAGCCACAGAAGTTGCTAGTCAAAGTCAACCAGAAGATGAAGTCATCAGAAGAAACCTTATTTTTGTGCAAATTCTGATGATGATGAAGTAGCAGAAGACGTCATAGAACATTCCTTTATTCTTAACGACTATCATCTACAAGGAAAAGGAACTGAAGAGTCATGAGATCGTTATTCAGACCGTTATTCTCTTGACAACGACGTCTGTACTATTGTACTATCTTTGTTTTCCTGATTTGGGCGAATATTCGTAATCAAGGACCAGAAGTTGTTCTTTTACTTGATTTGAATAAGCACAATTCAAATGAAAACAATAGTACAGTACTACCTAGCTAATTTCATCTGTATCCGCTCAAATTCAAGACGCTCCAACAACGCCTATAAAAGGAGGAAGAATTTGAAGACGAGATACAACAACACATCTACGAACAAAGAGCTGTTATTATGCTAAATTTGAAAGAGCTATTTTTAACTTAGATACAACTTGAGTTGATTTTCAAATTCAAGACATTAGCTTTCAACCTCTGGCTTGTCAGTTGTTGAACCTTAGTTTTCTTCTAGAATTCTAAGAACAGTCTTGTAATATAAGTTGTATTTCTTTGTTCTGTGAACTCTGATATTTGTTATCAGTGTTCAAAAACATTGTATTTGTCTTTGTTGTTAGAAGTCTCTTGCTTGTGTGCTTGAGCATTGGAAGTCTCTTGTAAGGAGTTACTTGAGCATTGGAAGTCTCTTGCTGTGAGCTTGAGCAATTGTAATCTTGGTGATTATAGTGAAATCCCTTGGAAGTGCAAGGGGACTGGATTACTCTCGGTTTGTGAGAGGAACCAGTATAAATCTTCTGTGTCATCTCTTCTCTCTTCTCTCTGTTTCATTTACCTCATACTCTGTTTTCCTGTTTGCTACCAGAAGTTGTTTGTGTTTAAAGGTTTTGGCCCGCTGCGATATCTGATAAGTTGAAAAACTTAGAAGAAGTTTTAATTTAACCAAAACACAATTCAACCCCCCCCCCCCCCCCTTCTTGTGTTTTTCACACCTTCAATTGGCATCTAGAGCCCGGTTCTGTTATATCACTTTGCAGTGAGACAGTTATTTGTTGTGACAAAACACTATGTCTGGTGATCCTAGCAAAAAGCCTGAAGGAACTGCCATTCCCTTCAACTATGATGTTGATGATAAAAACAACAACAGCAAAGCTCCCAAGTTCAATGGTGATGGATCTACCTTCTCCTGGTGGAAAGATAGGATTTATAGTCATCTAGTTGGCATTGATGATGACCTTTGGGACTTAGTTGAGAGAGGAACTACGTTTCAAGGCTTGGATGAAAGAGGAAGATTGGATTATGACACAAGGCAAGCTTTCACTGACAAGGACAAGAAAGCGTACAAGAAGCACCACAAAGTCAAAGATATCTTGATAAGCTGCATATCTCACGAAGAGTACCTTAAGATCACAGATAAATCTACTGCTAAGAGTATCTATGATTCTCTGTGCTCATCTTATGATGGAAACAAACAGGTTCAGGAGGCAAAAGCAACACTTCTGATTCAACAGTATGAACTATTTAGAATGAAGGATGATGAGAACATTGAATCTATGTTCTCTAGATTCAAAGTTCTGGTCGCAGGCCTTCAAGTTCTGAAGAAAAGTTATACTACTTCAGATCATGTGAAGAAGATTCTTAGAAGCTTACCTGCTAAGTGGAGACCTAAGGTCACTGCTATTCAGGAAGCAAAGGATTTGGACACACTAAGTCTAGAGGGTTTAATTAGTTCACTCATGAGTCATGAGATTGAGCTATCCTCTGATGAACCTCAGAAGAGAATGAAGTCTTTGGCTCTGCCAGCAACTTCTGGACCTTCTAAGGCTCTCAAGGCTAAAGTTGTTGAATCTGAAACTGAAGAATCTTCTGCAGATGATCAAGAAGATGGATCAGATGATGATGTATTTGCACTTCTGACCAAGAGGTTCCAGAAGTGGGCAAAGAGAAAGCCAAGATATTTTGGCAGAAGTTCTGGATCCAAAGGTTTTGGTTACAGAAGTTCTGGGAATAAAGATAAGAAGGATGATTCTAAGAATTGCTTCAACTGCAACAAGCCTGGACACTTCATTGCTGACTGTCCTGACTTGAGCACCAAGGGAAAAGGAAGAAAGAGCACTTTCAAGAACAAAGCTAAAAGGAGTCTTCTAGCTACATGGGAAGATCTTGACAAGCTGTCTGATGATGAAGCTGAAGATGCAGAAGCAAATTTGGCACTCATGGCCACAGCAGAGTCAGAAATTGAAAGTGATGTTGAGTCAGATGCAGAAGATATTGAACAGGTTATTTCTAAACTCTTTGACACTCAACTCTCTAAGGCTTTGAAAGATACTGTGATGAAATACATGGAAAAATCAAATGAGTTAGAGCTTTTCAAGCAAAAGTTCAATATACTCAATGATAAAGTCAATCATATTCAAGAAGACTATAAGAAGTCCTTAAAGACTATTCAAGTTCTTGAAAATGGTTGCAGAACATGTAACAAACCCTTTGATAAGCATGAGATTGCTCTTCAAGAGTTTGTTCATCACAATATTGACAAACACAAGTTAGCCTCTATGATTTATGTTGCTGGCAAATACACTGGACAGGGTTTGGGGTGTACTGTCAAAGGAAACTCAAATCAGTCTGTGTGTATTAGCAGAACATCTTCTGATCTTTATTCAAATTTTGTTTCTAGTAGTAGTACAGAAAATCCAAAAGTGTCAGTAAGCGTGGAGTCTTTGAAAACCTCTGCTCTCATTGCTTCAGTATATAAGTCTTATAAAGGAGTACAGAAGATCTTCAGGCCTATGAGTACTCGGGGCATGAGATCAGGCTGTACAAACTTGAAAGCTGGTTTGCTGACACACTCTGGGTCAAGGTCCAAAGGAAAGGCTAAGCCTAAACCTGATTTCAAAGGCTCACCTCACTATGGACCCTCTGGAAACTACAAGAGACAGAAGAAGAATAAAAGAACTAACTATAGAGGACCCATCAGAATATGGGTACCAAAGTCTGAAATAATGTATACTGCAGGTATGCACCCCAAGAAGAAAGCAAAGCTCATGGTATCTGGACAGTGGATGTTCACGACACATGACAGGAGACAAGCACTTGTTCCTCACCCTGACTCTGAGAGAGGGAGGAACTGTAGGATTTGGTGGGAACCAGAAAGGCAAAATCATTGGTATAGGTAAAGTAGGTAATTCTTCCCTATCTATTTCTGATGTTTGGTTGGTTGATGGGCTACAACATAACTTACTTAGCATATGTCAATTATGTGACAGTAATTATGATGTTGTGTTTAATAAGAATTCATGTACTGTGATTAACAATTCTGACAAATCCATTTTATTTAAAGGCTGTAGAAAAGGCAATGTATATAAGGTGAATCTATCTGATCTTGAGGATCAGAATGTGCTTTGTTTATTGACTCTAAGTGATGAGAAATGGGTTTGGCACAAGAGATTGGGTCATGCTAATTGGAGATTGATTTCTAAACTTAGCAAAGACAATCTTGTTGTAGGCCTTCCCAAATTATCTTATCACTCAGATTCTCTGTGTGACTCTTGTCAGAAAGGGAAATTTGTCAAAAGCTCATTTAAACCTAAGATAATTGTATCTACCTCCAGACCTTTGGAACTTCTGCACATTGATTTGTTTGGACCAGTTAGTGCTGCTTCACTCAATGGAAAGAAGTATGGATTAGTCATTGTTGATGATTATAGTAGATGGACATGGGTAAGATTTCTGAAATCTAAGAATGATACATATGAAGAGTTTAGTGTCTTCTGTGCCCAGATTCAGAATGAAAAGGATTTAAGAATCCTAAAGGTAAGGAGTGATCATGGTGGAGAGTTTGAAAATGAGCCCTTTGAATCCTTTTGTGAAGAACATGGAATTTTCCATGAGTTTTCTTCTCCAAGAACCCCACAGCAAAATGGAGTTGTAAAGAGAAAGAACAGATCTTTGCAGGAGATGGCTAGAACTATGATGCATGAAAACTCCTTAGCTAAATCATTCTGGGCAGAAGCAATAAACACTGCTTGTTATATTCAGAACAGAATCTATATTAGACCAATTCTGAATAAAACAACATATGAACTTTTTAGAGGAAGGAAACCTAACATTTCTTATTTTCACCAATTTGGTTGTACATGTTACATTCTGAATACAAAAGTCTATCTAAAGAAATTTGACTCTAAAGCTAGTAAGGGTATCTTTATTGGATATTCTGAGTGCTCCAAGTCATACAGAGTGTATAATTCTGAAACACAATCTGTTGAAGAATCTATGCATGTAAGGTTTGATGACAAAGTGCCTGATCATGAAAAGTCAGAGCCTTCTATAGAAATTTCAGATTCTCAAGACTCAGAAGATGAAGATGGTGAACCTATCTCCACTCCTCAACTTCTGGAAGTACCAGAAGATAATCAAGTACCAGAATCTGATGATCATCAAACAACACCAACAGAAGATCATGAAGTAGAAGAAACAACTATTCCCAAGAATACCTTCAAGTATAAGTCATCACATCCTGAAGAACTCATCATAGGAAACAAGAACAGTCCTAGGAAGACACGATCAAGTTTTAGGGATGAAGAATCCTTATTTGGTCTAGTTTCCTTGATTGAACCTAAAACCATTGATGAAGCTTTATCTGATGATGCTTGGATAGTTGCTATGGAAGAAGAACTGAACCAATTCCAAAGAAATGATGTATGGGATCTGGTACCCAAACCTAAAGGCAAGAATATTATTGGAACAAAGTGGGTATACAGAAACAAGCTGAATGAACAAGGAGAAGTAACAAGAAACAAAGCTAGACTTGTTGCTCAAGGATACAGTCAACAAGAAGGCATTGATTATACAGAGACTTATGCTCCAGTTGCAAGATTGGAAGCCATAAGATTGCTTACTTCTTATGCTGTCAACAACAACATTACACTTTATCAGATGGATGTTAAGAGTGCATTTCTAAATGGTGTTATCTCTGAAGAAGTATATGTCAAACAACCTCCAGGATTTGAAGATAATTCTTATCCAGATCATGTGTTCAGACTAAAGAAGTCACTCTATGGACTCAAACAAGCTCCCAGAGCTTGGTATGAGAGACTGAGCAACTTCTTAGTTGACAATGGTTTTGTGAAAGGTCAAGTTGATAATACATTATTCAAGAAAACCATGAAGAAAGACATTCTGATCATTCAAATATATGTTGATGACATCATTTTTGGATCAACTAATGCTGGACTCTGCAAGAACTTTTCCAAGATGATGCAAGATGAATTTGAGATGAGTATGATGGGAGAACTGAAGTACTTTCTGGGAATTCAGATCAATCAAACAAAGAAAGGGAACTTCATTCATTAGTCTAAGTACATCAAGGATCTTCTGAAGAAGTATAATCTTGAAGACTGCAAACCCATGAACACTCCAATGCATCCTACCTCAAGTCTTGACAAAGGTGAGTCTGAAGGTAAAGTTGACCAGAAGTTATACAGAGGTATGATTGGATCTCTTCTCTATCTAACAGCTTCTAGACCAGATATATTATTCAGTGTATGTCTGTGTGCAAGATTTCAATCAGATCCTAGAGAATCTCACTTTACTGCTGTAAAGAGAATCTTTAGATATCTGAAGGCTACATGTAACATTGGATTGCTGTATCAGAAATCAAATGATTACAAACTGATTGGATTCTGTGATGCTGACTATGCTGGTGATAAACTAGAAAGAAAATCCACCAGTGGAAACTGTCAATTCATTGGTGAGAATTTGATTTCTTGGGCCAGTAAAAGGCAAACCACCATTGCTATGTCAACTGCAGAAGCAGAATACATTTCAGCAGCCAAGTGTTGTACACAACTACTTTGGATGAAATATCAATTGGAAGATTATCAAATAAGCAGTCATAATATCCATTTATATTGTGATAACACTGCTGCCATTCATCTTTCTAAAAATCCTATTCTACACTCAAGAGCTAAGCATATTGAGATTAAACATCATTTTATAAGAGATTATGTACAGAAGGGAGTAATTGATCTCAAGTTCATTGATACTGAAAATCAATGGGCCGATATCTTTACAAAACCCTTAGCTGTAGAAAGATTTGATTTTATCAAAAAGAATCTTAATATGATGGAAATCTGTGAATAAGCTGAAGCTCTGGTGGAAAATAGTATTTTAGGAAGTTCTGGAAGTTTAACAGAAGTTAGGGGGAGTCACACTTTCTATCAGAAGTTTAGACTAACCATCCTCTGGTATTTATTATCAGAAGATAAGGAGAGTCAGAACTTGTGTATCAGAAGTTGATGAAACCATCTTCTGTATTGCTATCAGAAGATTGTGAGTGGTTCTGGACGTGACGTGGCAGTAACTGTTGAGTTACCTCTTCAACTGCTGTCACTTACGTGTCAGATATTCAATTAACCTTCTAATACACGTGCCTGTTTGCTATTAGAGAAAGAAGTTGGTTAGTGATGATTGTGTTCTAATTCATTGTGAATTGTTAAGTTACTCTAGTACCCCTGTCCTTTCAGTTAGTACGTTTTTGCGCGGTTTGATTTTCTTTCCTTTTTTAAACACTAACTGTTCACATTCACACACTTTACACAATCACTACCCACACTTTCATTCTTCTAAAACTCAGAGCAAAATCTCTTTCGTCTCTCAAATTAGCAAACCCTAACCCTAAAACTCAGAATCATGGCATCTTCAGTCAAGCCAACTCGCAGAGAAAAGATTATCGAAAGGTACAAGAATGTACCACCTATTGCTGATATCAAAGGATCGCAACCCGGTGTTGTTACTAAGGATTCAATGCCGTTTCCAATTTCAAGGCTATCTCTTCACATCGAACGACCTGTTGATTTTGAAGCTTTGAGAGTTAATGGTTGTGAAGACATAAGGGAAGCTTTTGCTTACCAGAAGATGATAACCTACTTGGATTGTCTGAATGGACCTGTCTATTCAGAATTGGTCAAGGATTTCTGGATGAAAGCTCGAGTGGTTGTGCAAGGTTAGATTCCTGATGAGGAATATATTGGTAAGGAGATTCGCTCAGAGGTTGGAGGTGTTCTCATAAGAATCAGACCATAACACATAAGGCAGGCAGTAGCATTTCCTTTGCATGGCATTATTCCTAGAAATGCTGAAGACGTAAGTTCCCAAATGCAAGAGGAACTGTATGGAGAGAATTCTACGTCCAAGAACAACAATGTTATGAAACCCTTCTACAAGGTTCTTTACAGGATTCTCTGTGACTCAATATTACCCAAGGCCGGTTCATCTGACCAGGTTTCCAACTTATATAAACATGCTTTATATTATTTTGGAAGAAAGGTTGACATGGACTGTGGTCTTTTAATTTTTGAGCACATGTGTAGAACTATCAACGATAGCATCACCAAGAACTACACAAATGTCTACTACTGCAGATTCTTCTCTTTCTTGTTTCACAGAAGTTACTTGATTCAATCACTCAGAACCACTTTTCCTGGTTATGCATCATATATTGATGCCTATCCTTCTATAATTGGCGGTTTGACTGTGAAGAAGGTTCTTAAGTCCAATGCAAAAACAATTACTCCTCAGAATATATACAGACCTAGAAAGGATGAGAGCAATATGTACTGCTTCATAAACTCTGTGTCCATAGATGAAGTTGCTGAGATTGCTGCTAAGCATAAGAGCATCTTGGAAGATGGAACAGATTTTAAAATGGAAGATAGGCTAACAACACTGAGGTTGTTGCCTGCTCAATAAAAGAAGAACCCCAAGCCAACTAGCTCAACAAGAAACTCTACACCCCAGAAGAAGTCTGGAAGTACTTCTGGTGTGAAGAATACTGAAGTTGCTGCTGGGAAGAGGAAGTTGGGTGAAGAAGTTGTTCCTGATGAGTCTGAACTTGCTGCTCATGCAGAAGTTGACATTGTGGCAACAAAGGAATCTAGTACTTCTGGACCTGTCGTTCCAGAAGTACCCAAGAAGAAAAGAAGGACATCTACCAAGAGGCAGAAGAAGCAAAAGCTGCTGATTCTTGATTCAGATGAGGAAGCTGAGCGTGAGGCCGCTATTACTGAGGTTGAAAGATTCAAGGTTTTGGAAGAAACCAGTTGGGAAAGTGGGATTGAAGCTAACAAGGATGAGTTTCTTGATGCTCCAATTCCTAGAGAAGAGTTTGCTCAGAAGGTGGCAAATCAAGGTATTTACAGAAAGATCAATTTTAATGGTATTCCTGATTTTGTCATTAATGGTCCAAAACTTGCTAAATTTGCTACAAACATCCCCTATACAGTTCCTGTTCAACATTAATGACAAGGTTAAGGATATCTTTAAGGATCCTCCTGCACTTGACTTTGCACCTGATCAAATGGATAATGAATGTTCTGCCATTTCAAGTTTGTGCTCTCAAATGACGCAAGATCTTGGTTCTCAGTATAGAAGAAACTATATTATGACTCTTGCTAGGCATAAGTTCACTGAATATAAGGCTGCAGAGTACAGAATCAGGAGAGCAAAGAAGCTGCATGAAGAAAAGATGAATTTGGTTTTGAATGGGGCTGCAGATCAGTTTTCTACCTTCTTTGAGCAAGAATTGGACAAGATTGTCAAGGTAGACTCTGAATCAGAATCAGAGGTTGTTAGGCTGGGTACAGAAGTTGTGCTACAGAAGATGAAGACCTTTTCTGAAGAAGCTCTGAAGAAGCTTCAAGACAAACTCCTGAACCCCTCTCAACCCTCTCAACCTTAGGATTTCTGTTGTTGTTTGTTTACTTGGTTATTTGTTTTAGTTTGCACCTGTGTTATTTCATGTTCTGTCTGGATAATTTGTTTTGTTTATGTTTGGATTATTTTTTCTGGATGATTGTTATCTTTTATGATATTGCAGTTATGTTCTTGTGATTTATTTTCTTTTGTTACAGAAGATAGATCTATATATATATTGCTGCATAAACATAAAAACAATAACATGCATTCAAAATGATTCTTTTTTCATTCATAATTTTCATTACAACAGTTTTTCATTTTCATCATTGCTATGATTTTACATGTTTTTCATTTTCATCATTGCTCTCTGAGCAAAGACATTTTAAAACATGAAAATCTGACCCTCCTAAACCTAAAGGGAAATTTTCTACAAAAGGATGAGAAGGAGATGCTGACAGAGGATTGTGCCCCAAACTTCAACTTGGGAGCCTTTAGGTCTCAATCTCTTCAAATTTACTGTGTTGTAAACTTGGAGCCTCCTGTCAAGACTCCATCTCTTCCTCTTGCATGTGAAGAACTTCTTGATCTTCTAAGAACAGAAGGATGTTGAGAAACTTGCGTCTGATTTTGAAGCAAGGATCTTCAACATGTTCTGATGTTTCTTAGACATCATATTCCACGAGACTGCATCTAATGATATTACGATCCCTCTCTGGTTCTTCTTTGAAAATTTCTTAAACCCATTTCTTTCAATCACTCTTCTATCCTCACAAATATTTTCTTTCATCTTGATGAAGAACGTATTTTCTCTCATTGGAAGTGTAGAGTGAAGTGACTAAGGATTGGCGTGCTTTTATAGCAGTTTTGGTTGGTAGGAGTTACCTCGTTTTTAGCATTTGCATTACTAAATTTGGTTTTTATCATCTATTTTAATGCATTTCGTTTGACTTGACTAATTCTTTGGTCACGTGTTTATTTTTTTATTCTTTTTGTTTAATGACAAAAGGGGGAGTAAGAGTAAATTAATTTATGAACACTAACTGAAGCCAAATTTAAAATTTAACATTCTTTATTCAGTTTTGTTGTTCAGTCATTAAATTTTATCAGTTATATTTGATATATTTAAAGGAAATTTTTTATTGAGATCAGAACTTCCCATACATGATACACGTAAGAGAAGATTGCGCTTTTCTCTTAGGTTGATCTGACAACAGAAGAAAGCTTGCAAACCTATCTTCTGGGAGTCAAAATGTATACAGAAGTTCTGGATTCAACATTAAATTTTAAACTATTTTAATCATTCCTTACTGAACTCAGGGGGAGCTTGCAAACCTCATAAACCTGAAGGATGAATGAATGTGATTAAAATAACAACCATTGTAAATTAATACTTGGTTTGTCATCAATCAAAAAGGGGGAGATTGTTGGAACAAAGTTGGTTTTGACATAACCCAAGTAGTTTTGATGATAACAATAGTATTAATATACAATAGGGAATACTGATAATTTACTCTAGTGTGCAGATATACAAGTTAAAATTTATTTTACACTAGAAGATTGAAGTTCTGGTTGCTGCATTTCAAGTATCCCCAGAAGTTGGGAAAACGCAAGTTCTGAAGGCAACACAGAAGTTGAAGCCACAGAAGTTGCTAGTCAAAGTCAACCAGAAGATGAAGTCATCAGAAGAAACATTATTTTTGTGCAAATTCTGATGATGATGAAGTAGCAGAAGACGTCATAGAACATTCCTTTATTCTTAACGACTATCATCTACAAGGAAAAGGAACTGAAGAGTCATGAGATCGTTATTCAGACCGTTATTCTCTTGACAACGACGTCTGTACTATTGTACTATCTTTGTTTTCCTGATTTGGGCGAATATTCGTAATCAAGGACCAGAAGTTGTTCTTTTACTTGATTTGAATAAGCACAATTCAAATGAAAACAATAGTACAGTACTACCTAGCTAATTTCATCTGTATCCGCTCAAATTCAAGACGCTCCAACAACGCCTATAAAAGGAGGAAGAATTTGAAGACGAGATACAACAACACATCTACGAACAAAGAGCTGTTATTCTGCTAAATTTGAAAGAGCTATTTTTAACTTAGATACAACTTGAGTTGATTTTCAAATTCAAGACATTAGCTTTCAACCTCTGGCTTGTCAGTTGTTGAACCTCTGGCTTGTTGAACCTCTGGCTAGTCTTGTAATATAAGTTTGTATTTCTTTGTTCTGTGAACTCTGATATTTGTTATCAGTGTTCAAAAACATTGTATTTGTCTTTGTTGTTAGAAGTCTCTTGCTTGTGTGCTTGAGCATTGGAAGTCTCTTGTAAGGAGTTACTTGAGCATTGGAAGTCTCTTGCTGTGAGCTTGAGCAATTGTAATCTTGGTGATTATAGTGAAATCCCTTGGAAGTGCAAGGGGACTGGACTACTCTCGGTTTGTGAGAGGAACCAGTATAAATCTTCTGTGTCATCTCTTCTCTCTTCTCTCTGTTTCATTTACCTCATACTCTGTTTTCCTGTTTGCTACCAGAAGTTGTTTGTGTTTAAAGGTTTTGGCCCGCTGCGATATCTGATAAGTTGAAAAACTTAGAAGAAGTTTTAATTTAACCAAAACACAATTCAACCCCTCCCTTCTTGTGTTTTTCACACCTTCAAACCCTACACAACTACATATGAATATAGGACACTCTTCCTCATATTCCTTCTCACTTCACATCAAATCTCATCATCATATCATCATACAAGGTATTCATTCAAGCAAGCCTATTATTAATTAACTACATCATATTTCATAAGTCATCATCACATAACTCAATCCATATAAACACAAGAACATAACATCCTCATTTAAACCCTAGATTCCATTAATCTAACTTACATCATGTTATAAGATCATATCCCAAACATATAGCAAACATAGGATGCATTTCAATTTCAAAAATTACTGTTCATACTGCACTAACTCGCCTAGACGAGTGAATGGCGAGCTCGAGGCGAGCTCAAGTCATAAGCTACTGGAACAACTCGCCACCAACTCGCCTCCAACTCGCCATGGCGAGCTCCCACTCGCCAGCCAGCTCGCTACGACTCGCCATGGCGAGCTCATGCATTTCTGGAATTTCCAGAACATGAATACTCGCCATAGCGAGTAATATACTCGCCCCAGCGAGTTCAAGCAGAAGGAAAAACTCTGCTTTCGGTTTTGAACTCAAATCCATCAAAAATCCCATTTTTCAACATACAAATCTTAAAAGTTATTAACTTTAGGTCTATCTAACATGTATATGCTTAGAAGTAAAAACTTTAGCATCATCAAACACCATTTTATGATAAAAGCAATGATTTTCCCAAGTTTCACTAAAAACCCATTTTCAAACATCAACAACATAAATCATTCAATTAACACGAATTTGTTCATGGGAATTCGAAATAGAAACATATAGCAACATGTTAACATCATACAATAACATATAAAGCTATAAACACATTCCCTTGATTCCCATTTCCCACCCAAAAGAGATGAGAGGGTTTGGGTGTGGAGAGTAGACTTCTCCCCCCTCTTTGTTCATCTCACATGAATTAAAACTACTCTCTAACCTTTGATCGCAGCTTTAAATCTTCAAGCTCTACCTTGAATTCCCTTCTACCCTCTTCAAGCTTTGGTTCTCTCTTTCTACCTCTTTCTCAAAATGAATTATGAACTCTCACACTCTCTACTCCTCACTCTATTCAAACCTAAAATAACAAAAGTCTATATTACCCTCCCACTAACTTAAGTTTATTAAATAAACTCCACTCATTTCCTTAAAAGTCTCTACTCACAATTCTATTTTCCTTATCCTCTACCCTTTCCTCTTTTAGCCAAATTCTAATTTATCACTAACACTAACCCACATAATTCTAATAATGCTAATTAACATCTAATCAAACAAATATTCTAATTAAATGCAATTAAATAAATACGGGTGTTACAATAAACATACAGTTTTGATGCAAATCTCAATCTCTAAAATCATTTAAATAATTGAAGCCGTACATATTAGATCAAACAATAAATCTGCTTCGAGGTCGAGTTGGCCTCAATAATGTCCATGAAGGAGATGGGGTGGTCAATGTGATTTATGTGCCCATATGTATTAAAGGAGCTTGTATTCTCTTAAAAACTTCTTCTGCTTCTTTAATCAAATATGAACTTGCTGCTTCATCTCCAACCACGTGGGAGATTTTGGATGTTACATATTCAACACCAGGTAATCCATTGTGTTTTACAGGACATTTCTTCATTCTTGGTAAAAATTTCCTATATCAAATACTTTATTAACTATGGAAATCATTTTTCTTTTATCATATGTGTAAAGGTGTATGGAGAAGTTGATCAAAAATTTGTCAATGAATTTTACAATGACTTGGGTGAAGATTGGGTTTTTGTTGATCAGCAGAATCGTGTATTCAATGTTAAATTCAAGATAAATCAATACAAATCAATCGTTACTGATGGTTGGTCAAGTTTAAGAGATCAAATTGGTTTTCAGGGAACCCAAGAAATATTTCTATCATATTTTGGTCAAAACAAATATTTTTTTGCCATCATAAGGACTTTATCAAACCCAAATTTCTATCTACCATTTCATAGCCATAGCACAAGACCAAATCTCACTATTTACTGTGACATCGTTTTAACCTATTATGATTCTATTGGAAAACAATTGGTAAGTCTTTATTACTTTTTCATTTTTATTTTCTTTTCTAAATCTTTACACTTATATGTTTATTCCTATTTTTTTTGCAGTTCTTGCCTAATGAATTTGGTGAATTTATTAGACAACAAAACTTCAGAACCTTGGTCTTGTGTGGAAGAAATACTGAAATCAAAGAATGCTCCATTATCTATAGGAAGGTTCCAGTTAAACAAACTAAACTTGGTACTGAGTGGTGCGACTTTTGCAGACAAAATGAATTCAAATGCGGTGACAAAATCAGATTTAAAACCGAAACTGTTCGGCCAACAAATGTTGTTCACGTCTTAAAGATTACAAATGAAGCTGCATGTAATTAGTTTATTTAATCTTTGTAAAATTGTAACTTATCTTCCTTTAATATATATCACTTTGTCATTCCAAACTTTTTCAGTTTATCAAGTTCATTTCTAACCATATCTTCAAATTTTTCATGTTCCCCATTACTGTACAATCTTCTGCATTACCCCATTTCAATATGAAATGACATCTACTTTTCTTACACTCTATCTCATGATCATTATTTTAATGCTTTTTTGTACTCTAACTTCATCAATCATCATTATTACTCTGCTTTGCTTTTCTTTCTTTAATAATAATAATAATGCAAATTTATAATACTGTACAATTATAACAAGTTTCAGTTGTACAAATACACAACATAATACAAATATTTTATTACTCTTAATTTGTTCTTTCAAAATCATTTCTAAAGCTTCCCACCACTTTTTTTACCAATTCAAATTTATCAATTTCTATTTCTCATTTGAGCATTTTATTTGCTGCCGTTTTCAATTTTTCAAATCTAATTTACAAATGCTCACTATACAACGAAAACCACCAATACAACCATATTCAAATTGAATTAACAACTTCTGCAAATGAGAACCTACATTAAGGTTTTATGACCACCATAACTTCCTACACTGTCAGCCTATAACTACATCAAAGCTTCATTGCATTGTTTCACAATCACCAGGTTCATTACTTTTACTTCATTTTATTACAACCATTTCAATACATGGAAATAATTATATTTTCTCACGAAATGCCTTGTGATTAACATTTTAAACAGGACCAACATGGATGAAAATGCTTACTTTGCTAGAATTTGTGCTACTAAAGCTAGATTAAGAAGAAGACTAATCCTAAAACAAAAGAGATTAGGAAGACTTCGTAAGCCATCTAACAGCACTCCTATGAATGTTGATACTCCAACCAATCATAGAACACCATTTAAGGACATCAAACCACTTCTTCAACATCTTGCATTAATGGTACTCAACCAAATTCTATGCATAAAAGGGTACCTAGACCCATTAGAGCTTGCAACATTGATAATGTTGGTGCAAACTTACACAAACAATTATCATCTGTACTTGCAAATGAAGCATCTACATCCACAGCACCTTGTCCTACTGTTCATACAAAGAAGAGAAAAATGGTTGATTTGAATGTTTCAAATGCCCAGCAACAAAATCAAGATTCCGATACTGAATCAATTGAATCTGAATTGTCTTTATCTGACGGTAGTTCTTGCAGTTCAAAAGAAGATGACCAACCAATTCTTAACCTTTCAGATTTTGAAGGTATACTTTTCTCATTGTACCTAAAACCATTTCCTTCCTTCTACTCTTTTTTTGCCATCAATTTCCTTTTGTGCTAAACTATTGATTTTTTTTTCAAACACCCTTACAAAAACATAAAAATTCCACAATACCCCTTCTCTGAATTTTATTTCTGTAATACCCCTCTTTAGAGACAAGTTATGACATGTTCCAGGAAAAAGTAATGGCTATTATGCCAATTCCTCCATCTTAAGGAGATGGCGACACCTATATGTTGCCATGGGACCACCTTTTTTTTCTTTTCTCGTTTACTGATGCATGAATGGAGATTTGGAATTTCTTTTTTATTTTAATTAATAATACTATGATGGGCTAAAATATGTAGGTACTACAAAAAAAAAATCTTAATTATAATAATAAACAAAATAATAAAAATACATAATTTGTGTAAATAACTCCAATAATTAATAAAAGCGGCAAACAATCTTTTTCTTTTTACAAAAGCGGCAAACAATCTTAATATAACGTCCCAACTAAATTATCTAGAATATTTAGTCGGAACATTAATAACTGAAATCTGAGTACATTAAATTAAAGGAATTATAACTGAGAAATGCAATATCATTTAAAAATAATATTACAATGTTCAATACAACAGCGGGAAAAGTTGATAACAAAATAACAAGCTAATCTAAAACAAGGAAGAAGAAATAATCTTCTAAGCTGACAATCCAAGCTCGGTTCAATCGTCAGATCCAACCTGGTCCCTGCTCCAAAATAACCTGTCTACCTAAAAAAAAAAATGGAGTGGGGTGAGACTACTAACTCTCAGTGGGTCCTACTACCCTCCTAATGGCTACTAAGCCGGGGCACCTAATCAGTCATAATATATACTTAACATTATTTCATAAAGCATAAATAAAAGTGTATCACAGATTATTAGTCTTATTCATTTTAACCGCAAGGCACTCCGAGGTGAGCATCTCCCAGAGGCCTGCCTTGTCCGCTGAACACGAAGTGTTTCCGGCATACAGCTCACAAACATTTTCTGGTGGAAGCTTCCGAAGGAAGTCCATAAGCGATATCATAAATCGCACATAGCTGACTGATGCTAAATTGAATTATATACTACCATAATTATCCCAAAGCCCGGGGAGCATACATAATTCTAAATTCCCTATGTTATCACCTAATAGTCCGACCGTATTGACCTCCTGTTTAAATTATATAAATTATATGACTGCAAAATAATTGTTTCAGACGAAGGTATAAAACGAGTGACCAAGAGTTTTGAAAATGGAAAAAGTGAGTGAATTCTGGGCTAGCTCGCTACGGCGAGTTACTAAGCTCGTCGTGACGAACTTACAGGTTTTGGCCTAAACAACTTGCTAGGCGAGCCAGAGCTCGCCATGGCGAAGTTCTTCAGCGCAGGACCTTCAGCTCGCCACGAAGGCTCGCTAGCAACTCGCTATGGCGAGTTAATACAGAATTTACCCTGTTTTACAGAAATTGATATTTTTCAAGAATTTCACCTACCACCTTCATTTGAAACATTGCAGACACATAAAATAAATATTATGAACAGAATGGAATGGAATTTGGGCTTAATTCCAAACATACAGCTATACCTATTAATTTTTCCTATGTTCACATGCAAGTTTCATAATTTTGGGAATCTATACTACACTAACCTAAGAACCCACCTGAAAGAAGCTTTAACTCTTGCTCCTGGGCTCTACTAACAGCTACAAATCCTCAGCTACAGCCCCACGAACTCCAGACTAGAATTTGAAACTTGGACACTTTGAACTCCTAGGCTTGCTCTAAGAATTTGATTGTGTTTGATGGTTGAATCAACTGAGGTTAGGAGGTATTTATAGTTGATTTCTCTGAGCCAAATGCAGTACACGAATTTGTTTGTTGGTGTTTGCATGCAATGTCATTGGGTGAAAAAGAGGTGAAATGAGGGTGGTTGGTGTTGTAAGGTTTCATGTGAATTTGACATTGGGAATCACTTGTTGATCAGAGATTCTCTAACTGATGGGATTAATACTGAAGGAATCTCTGTTAAATAAAGACAATGCTTGTGAGGGAAAGGGCCAAGCTTTAGAGTTACAAGAAATTGAGAAATTTGGATTGTTGCTAGTTGTTGTTTTTGGGCGTAAGAAGAGGGAGAGAGTGGAGGAGGAGCTTCAGCTTTTCCTTGCTGAAGTTAGAGTGAGTGATGAATGAGTGGGTTGCATGCTAAGAGAGAAATTTGACTTAGTGGAACTATGACTCATAGTGTTTGACTAGGTGTAGAGTTGTAAGGGAGTTGAGTCACTCATGGAGGGAATTGAATTCTCTTTGGTGCTAATTAATCACAAGGTAGAATTATGGTACTAATGGTGTAGTTTAGTTTGAATTTAAAATTCCCTATTTCTACACATAGTAATATTAATTCCCATAAATTAATTTGTTACCACCTCTAATTAATTCTAATTTTAATAGATAATTTCCAATTAAAATTAATTATGCAATTTAGGAGTTGGGATGTTACAAATTCTCACATGCAATAGACAAGATAACAGTAATGGAACTTAGGAAGCTTTATCTATGAGTTAAGGGTTCAGAAAAACAGAGGGGAGAATGAAAATCCATACATTACCTTAATATTTTTTAAGAGCACAAGGTGATGATTTGAGGCACCAAATGACACATGCAATGGATAACTTTGAAACTTTGAGTGGGATGAGATTTGAGTGAGGAATCACGAGAATGGAAGAAGGAAGGATGAATGGTCAGCTTATTACCTCTTTCTTAGGATGGTTAAATTGAAGAGTTTTGAAACAAAAACCAACATGCAAAGCTTGGTCTTGAGAGAAATAGGCGTGTGATTGAGGTGAAGAAGAAGGGAAATAATCTGATTTTTTTCTTTTTTCTTGATGTATTATATAGTGACTTTCCTTCTCTTTACTATATTGTCTAATTTGCCCATCAAAGCGTTAGTAACTACCATGCAACCAAGTGTACTTGTATTCCTTTACAAATTTATTGGTACACTTATTTTAAATTTGTTTCAGATAATTATCTCTAAATTAATATTCTTCTATTAATTAGAGTTGGGATGTTACAATCTACCCTCCTTAAAAGAATTTCGTCCTCGAAATTCAAAACTTCTTCATTCATCAACAAGTCCACTGTTTATATCTGCGTCCAATTTGTAGGCTTCACCTATTCTCATGTCAATTGCATTCAATCCCTTGGGATAAAACTTTCCTCTCTCAAGGGTCGTCCGTCCAAATTTTGTTCATCTAGCTATATTTTCGTCTAATCTCGCGATGCGCCCTCTGATCAGACTACTTATAGTCATCCCCTTTATACCTGCGTCATCACAGTCTTGTTCCAAATTATCTAATATAGTGACACGCCATCTCTTCTTTTCCAATGTAACTACCATCAATAATACATCTTTCATTGGATACTCCCACAAGGTAACACTTGTTTGACTTCGAAAATGATAGGTAGGTGACTGCATTCTCAATACTTTACTACATTCCAACATGTTCGCGACGCCTTAACATACCGTACTCATTATTATCTCGCACAATACTTCCACAGGTTGGTATCTGGCCTGGTTGTCGCTATATGAATAGCTGAATGGGATAAGTTTGGGTTATTGATAATGACAATCCAAAATCTTTCTCTTCGAGGTGTTTCTCAATTCCGAACGCTGCAGCTCGCGACACGTCACACGTACCACTGTCCCGTTCATGTCGTTTTAAAATACTCCAAGATAGATCGAAATATAAAACGAGTGAAGTACGCTTAAGCACTATAGGTTCTTTCGCCAATGAGTTGGACTCATCTGCAACCGAGTCCATAGTACTACAGAATTTTCCACCTACTATTTCGATCCATCCTAGTACAACACTGTGGTCGAGTAGTACATTTAACACATCAAGAATTGAGGTTCAAAACTTCCTCAATGATACGGTTAAGTTAGCTGGGTAATTCACTGATAGACTGACATGGAAGAATCTGGCTAAAGTGATTGGATTTTAATGACGGCTGACTGGGTACGGAAGATTTACGCACTCGGCACAGACAATGGCTTTAAATCCTTCATTCACCATAGTCAAAGTGTCAGTGTATGCATTGGATTCGCAATAAGGGAACTCTTTAACTCTATACGAGGAATTTGATTGGTGATGATCTGAATCTATGGTTGGTAATGTACCGAGAAACTGGACAATCGGCAGAGAATGAAACTGTCAAACGTGAATTCAGAGAATAGTTTTGATGAGGTATCTAGATACAAATATATCCACTAGCTCCTATTACTACGTAACTGGAAGATCTGAAACTTAACTGAAATTTAATTGATAAGACTCTAAAGGTTTACTCAATGAAAGACCTATATGATTAACTGGTACTGACACTGAACAGAATAGTTCGGCGAATAATTGACTAATGATACTGATTAAAAGATCGATACGATGAATGAAAGCTTAAATTGAATTTACACGTGTCATCTTCCAGATAAACTGGATTCAACAAATCATTTTTAGTTACTAACAACGTAACTGAAAAGGCTGAAAAGATTGAACAGGATTACTTGTAAGTAAAGTCTCACAAGGTCGGTTTAACTGACCGATGTCGAAGAATTTGGAAATTTTTTCTTTCAATTGCTCTGGGTGATAATTACGATTAACATATGATAGGGCACGAGAAGGAATCTATCTGTCCGAGACATAATCAGACAAGTTAGGGAGTGAACCCGTTCCATGTTTCCATGTCTAATGGATACCCAATCAAAAAAATAGTTGGTTCGACGAACTCAGCTTATTAAGGTCTGGAGGAAGGATAATGATATCAGAATTTGACATCATTTGATTCAAGTTTGATTCAGATTATTGGTAGGCGCTCCTACCGGAAATTTGACGGACTCCAACAAGTTTCTAACTCGAAGGTCTGAATAATTGAAAATGCTAAATGGCTAATAAAGAATAAATCCAACTCAGTTATTTTCGATACGAGATAACTAACATAGGTAATAGACGAGTGATTTAGATGGCGGAAGGTGTTGAGGATCACTTCTGACCTGCTAATCTGATCGAGGCTGAAATGTTAGTGACACGGTACTAAGACTGATCTCACGGAGGTAGGCTGATCTATGGTAATGAGTTCCTATAGACAATGTACTAGATGATACTATAGTGACTGACGTCTAAGGAAATTAATAACACGGGTGGTTAGACTGGATTTTCTCTCACAAGGTACCTACCTAAGCCACGACACTAAGCTGCTAATGTAGTAGATGCATGATAGTGTTAGGTAAGTTACTTGGTAACTATGTGTGGTCAAGAAATATTCCTACTTGACATTCCGGGTGAGGTTATTTCCCAAGTAATTTGTTGTGATCTCTAATGTAACGTGTTAGGCTGAGACTTATCTTATTTGGCATGTAGTAATATCCTACGTGATAAATTAACAGGCTGAAGTGTAAAAGAATGCTAAAGCTAAGGTGGCCTACATCAACTATTTTTCCTATGTGAATGATCGGGTAATTTACAGATGCTAAGTTACTAGCTCAAGATGAGTGGACAACTACACCTAATAAGCCCGTATGGATTCTAAGTTAATAAGGTGAAATTCCTAATGGTACATCTAATATTGCTCAATCTCTAGTAGTAAGGTACATCTATTGGTTGTTCTTCGGTTAATTCTTGTTTCTACTGCTCTCGAATGATGCCTTATGAATTAAGTCAGGTATCTACATGGTGTTGAGAAATAATCCCTAATTGTTATTCTAATCAAAGTTGGTCTCTAATAGTTTGCTGAGTTTAACTGAACTAAGCTGGTATCGAAAAAGAAATCCTATTTGTTATGTTAAGTTGATCCTGACTTCTAACGATATGGTAGGAATACGGGTTACGATGTTGAAAAGCTAAATTATTCTTAGGGAGGCATTAAGAGTTGGATTCCTATATGATAATCTATTGGGAAGTTCTCAGATAAAAATTCCAACTTGGTTCTTCTAGTATGGTATTGAACAGACCAAACATCACTGGTGAATCTCACGGCTGACAAGTGAGACTAGGTATTCAGGAAGAGTCTTGATTTACGGAGGGTTGAGTTTAACTGGGCTCACATGTTCCTTGTAAACATGTTCACCGGAAGGTATAGTTACTCTCAAGTCCGGGGAATTTACCTGACAAACGATGTCAGCTGGATACTAAATTGACCTACACACTTAAGTTCTTCTATGAACAATTCTACTTCGAGTGATTAGTACTTCCATCAAACTGTTCTTACTCCTTCAGTCCTAATTATTTCAGCTCTAACATCCGGTTAGAGAGAATTATCGCCAACGATTGCTTCTGAACTGTAACTCCACTATGATCTTCTTACTTTGCCACCATGGTCCACTTCGGTTCTCAACCGTAATACCCTGCCTACCATGCACAATACTGAGCTGATCAGGCTCAGCACGCGATGATTTCAACGTAAACAGTTCAGACTCCAAAGGGTCCGTACTACTAAGAGAGGGATTGTAATGACTCATGGCAAGGTCTGATACTAGATCGACCTGCTCTGATACCAATTATAACGCCCCAACTAAATTATCTAGAATATTTAGTCGGAACATTAATAACTGAAATCTGAGTACATTAAATTAAAGGAATTATAACTGAGAAATGCAATATCATTTAAAAATAATATTACAATGTTCAATACAACAGCGGGAAAAGTTGATAACAAAATAACAAGCTAATCTAAAACAAGGAAGAAGAAATAATCTTCTAAGCTGACAATCCAAGCTCGGTTCAATCGTCAGATCCAACCTGGTCCCTGCTCCAAAATAACCTGTCTACCTAAAAAAAATAAATGGAGTGGGGTGAGACTACTAAGTCTCAGTGGGTCCTACTACCCTCCTAATGGCTACTAAGCCGGGGCACCTAATCAGTCATAATATATACTTAACATTATTTCATAAAGCATAAATAAAAGTGTATCACAGATTATTAGTCTTATTCATTTTAACCGCAAGGCACTCCGAGGTGAGCATCTCCCAGAGGCCTGCCTTGTCCGCTGAACACGAAGTGTTTCCGGCATACAGCTCACAAACATTTTCTGGTGGAAGCTTCCGAAGGAAGTCCATAAGCGATATCATAAATCGCACATAGCTGACTGATGCTAAATTGAATTATATACTACCATAATTATCCCAAAGCCCGGGGAGCATACATAATTCTAAATTCCCTATGTTATCACCTAATAGTCCGACCGTATTGACCTCCTGTTTAAATTATATAAATTATATGACTGCAAAATAATTGTTTCAGACGAAGGTATAAAACGAGTGACCAAGAGTTTTGAAAATGGAAAAAGTGAGTGAATTCTGGGCTAGCTCGCTACGGCGAGTTACTAAGCTCGTCGTGACGAACTTACAGGTTTTGGCCTAAACAACTTGCTAGGCGAGCCAGAGCTCGCCATGGCGAAGTTCTTCAGCGCAGGACCTTCAGCTCGCCACGAAGGCTCGCTAGCAACTCGCTATGGCGAGTTAATACAGAATTTACCCTGTTTTACAGAAATTGATATTTTTCAAGAATTTCACCTACCACCTTCATTTGAAACATTGCAGACACATAAAATAAATATTATGAACAGAATGGAATGGAATTTGGGCTTAATTCCAAACATACAGCTATACCTATTAATTTTTCCTATGTTCACATGCAAGTTTCATAATTTTGGGAATCTATACTACACTAACCTAAGAACCCACCTGAAAGAAGCTTTAACTCTTGCTCCTGGGCTCTACTAACAGCTACAAATCCTCAGCTACAGCCCCACGAACTCCAGACTAGAATTTGAAACTTGGACACTTTGAACTCCTAGGCTTGCTCTAAGAATTTGATTGTGTTTGATGGTTGAATCAACTGAGGTTAGGAGGTATTTATAGTTGATTTCTCTGAGCCAAATGCAGTACACGAATTTGTTTGTTGGTGTTTGCATGCAATGTCATTGGGTGAAAAAGAGGTGAAATGAGGGTGGTTGGTGTTGTAAGGTTTCATGTGAATTTGACATTGGGAATCACTTGTTGATCAGATATTCTCTAACTGATGGGATTAATACTGAAGGAATCTCTGTTAAATAAAGACAATGCTTGTGAGGGAAAGGGCCAAGCTTTAGAGTTACAAGAAATTGAGAAATTTGGATTGTTGCTAGTTGTTGTTTTTGGGCGTAAGAAGAGGGAGAGAGTGGAGGAGGAGCTTCAGCTTTTCCTTGCTGAAGTTAGAGTGAGTGATGAATGAGTGGGTTGCATGCTAAGAGAGAAATTTGACTTAGTGGAACTATGACTCATAGTGTTTGACTAGGTGTAGAGTTGTAAGGGAGTTGAGTCACTCATGGAGGGAATTGAATTCTCTTTGGTGCTAATTAATCACAAGGTAGAATTATGGTACTAATGGTGTAGTTTAGTTTGAATTTAAAATTCCCTATTTCTACACATAGTAATATTAATTCCCATAAATTAATTTGTTACCACCTCTAATTAATTCTAATTTTAATAGATAATTTCCAATTAAAATTAATTATGCAATTTAGGAGTTGGGATGTTACAAATTCTCACATGCAATAGACAAGATAACAGTAATGGAACTTAGGAAGCTTTATCTATGAGTTAAGGGTTCAGAAAAACAGAGGGGAGAATGAAAATCCATACATTACCTTAATATTTTTTAAGAGCACAAGGTGATGATTTGAGGCACCAAATGACACATGCAATGGATAACTTTGAAACTTTGAGTGGGATGAGATTTGAGTGAGGAATCACGAGAATGGAAGAAGGAAGGATGAATGGTCAGCTTATTACCTCTTTCTTAGGATGGTTAAATTGAAGAGTTTTGAAACAAAAACCAACATGCAAAGCTTGGTCTTGAGAGAAATAGGCGTGTGATTGAGGTGAAGAAGAAGGGAAATAATCTGATTTTTTTCTCTTTTCTTGATGTATTATATAGTGACTTTCCTTCTCTTTACTATATTGTCTAATTTGCCCATCAAAGCGTTAGTAACTACCATGCAACCAAGTGTACTTGTATTCCTTTACAAATTTATTGGTACACTTATTTTAAATTTGTTTCAGATAATTATCTCTAAATTAATATTCTTCTATTAATTAGAGTTGGGATGTTACACTTAAAATCAAACATTTGTGTAAATAACGTCAATACACTCGGGCGTGCGTGACTTATGAAGCACGAACTCTGATAAAGACACTGCGACACGACATGGACACAATTTTTCCTGTGAGATATATTCCGACACGGACACAATTGTGACCTATGAAGCACAGACTCTGAAGCGGCAAACAATTTTTCATTTATTTCGACACTTCTTAAATTGGTGTCCGACACCTATAAGACACTCGTACAAACGTGTCGGGATAAGTGTCCAATTTTTATTTTTTTTATTTGTTTTTACTTTTCTCAGACATATATACAACAATTAAAGATGTGTCGAAATAATAATATTGATCAATGAGGGATTAAAGATATTACATTTTGATTACATTATTTTTAGTTTTTCGATAGTAGTTGGATGAGAAAATGTCAAATGTACTATCATATATTTTTAAAAAAAAAATAAAAATTATTGAAAAATTTATTTAACTTAGATGCATATGTATGTATTTTTAATTCTAAACTTATATTTTTTTTATAAATATGTAGCGGTATCGGTGTCATATATTTTTTAGGGTTAAATAGTTGATACCCCCTGCAAAGTAGGTCGGTTTTGCAATACCCCCCTGTAAGTTTTTTTTTCAAAGATCCCCCCTTGCATACTAAAGATTCTTTGAAATACCCCCTTGGAGTCACACATAGACAGAGAATCTCCTACGTGGCACCTCCACGTGGAATTTTATTATTTTTTAATTAATTTTTTGCCACGTAAAATAATAAAATTCCACGTGGAGGTGCCACGTAGGAGATTCTCTGTCTATGTGTGACTCCAAGGGGGTATTTCAAAGAATCTTTAGTATGCAAGGGGGGATCTTTGAAAAAAAAACTTACAGGGGGGTATTGCAAAACCGACCTACTTTGCAGGGGGGTATCAACTATTTAACCCTATTTTTTACATTAGCGATATCGGTGTCATATATTTTTTTCAAAGCTACTAGTTCTTTGTGAAAAATGTTTATTTGTTTGTTGCGTTTATTTTAGAAAATAATTCGTGTTTAGAGGAAAATATTTGTTTTTTTGAAAAGACAGACTCGCGTTTGGACGAGGGTATCCGTTTGAGGAAAAAAATATTAAAGCGTACACGGACGCAAAAAAAATATGACGTTTGACGAGTTGAGATTATTTTAATGTTTGGAAGACAAATAATCGACCTTTAGCGTACCCTGACATGTTTCTACGAGTGTTTTATATGTGTCAGACACCAATTTAAGGAGTGTCGGAATAAAAATAATAATTATTTTTTTGGACATTTCTCTGACACATTTGTATGAGTGTCAGACACCGCAACACATCTAATTATAGAGGTGTCAGTGCTTTATATTGCGCGACACTCAGGTTTAATTAATTTTGTTTGTGTAATTATGTATTTTTATTATTTTGTTTATTATTATAATTAAGATTTTTTTTTTTGTAGTACCTACATATTTTAGCCTATCATAGTATTATAAATTAAAATAAAAAAAGAAATTTCAAATCTCCCTTCATGCATGCAGTAAACGAGAAAAGAAAAAAAAAGGTGGTCCCATGGCAACATACAGGTGTCGCCATCTCCTCAAGATGGAGGAATTGGCATAATAGCCATTACTTTTTCCTGCAACATGTCATAACTTGTCTCTAAAGAGGAGTATTACAGAAATAAAATTCAGAAAAGGGGTATTGTGAAATTTTTATGTTTTTGTAAGGGTGTTTGAAAAAAAAATCCTAAACTATTATACATATAGGTTACTACGACATTGGTGATCCCCTGATAGAGTGCAGCTATTGCGGTGCTCAAATGTGGTATCAAGAAAGAAAAGCCAAACACAAAGAATCTGCTATGCCTAAATTTCAAATGTGTTGTAACAAGGGCAAAGTACAATTACCCCTTCTAAATGCACCTCCACCCGTACTCAGTCATCTTCTGTTTGACAATGTATCAGTTGAAGCAAAAAAATTCCAAAACAACTTAAGAGTTTATAACTCCATGTTTGCATTCACATCCCCTAGAATGAAGCTTGATAACAAGGTCAATGGAGGTATAGGACCACCAACATTGAGATTACAAGGTCAAACATGTCACCGAATGGGAAGCTTATTACCATTGCCTGGTGAAAAACCAAAATTTGCACAACTCTACATATATGATACTGATAATGAAATCAATAACAGAATGCAAGGATTTAGGTATAAACACTACCTTTCACATATCATATAGAATCTATTTATCATAAATCATACTATTTTATTTACACTATATGTTTTTTAATATTGTATCATTTTATTGCACTGCTGATTATTGTCATGCTAAACATGTTCCTGCCCCATTTGCAACTTCATTTTTTTGCATATCTAACATTAGACTTCAATTTATCAGTAACAACAGAGATATCAATCCTCATATCGTTGAACAATTAGCTGCAATGCTCGATCAATACAATGCACATGCTAAAGCATTTAGAATGGCAAGGGATCGTATCCAACAAGGTGATGTTAGTGAAGTACAACTGCAGCTACTTGCTGATCGTGCAACCGATGGCCGACTGTATAATCTTCCATCAGTATCGGAGGTTGCAGCTTTAATTGTCGGCGATGTTGATACAGGCAATCCAAGAGACATTATTCTGGAAAAACAGAGTGGACGTCTTAAAAGGGTGAATGAATTTCATCCTTCTTATTTGGCTTACCAATATCCACTACTTTTTCCATATGCGGAAGATGGATATAGACGTGAGACATTACACAGAGATGCTCCAGATGTTGTTATAACTAAAAGGAATCGTCTAACAATCATGGATTGGCTATCATTTAGAATACAATCAAGAAAACTTGAAGGTCAAAATTTATTGTGTTCTAGAAGATTATTTCAACAGTTCTTAGTAGATGGTTTTACAATGTTAGAAGGTGAAAGATTATCATGGATTAGAGGAAATCAATCAAAATTGAGAGTTGAAAAATATCGAAATTTAAATGAAAGGACACATTCAGAAGCACCAAAGCAAGGAAAAAGAGTTGTTTTGCCGTCAACATTTGTTGGAAGCAAAAGATATATGGATGCTTTGTATTTTGATGGCATGGCTATTTCAGCACATGTTGGTTTTCCAGATTTGTTCATAACCTTCACTTGCAATCCAAATTGGCCTGAAATTCAAAGACTCCTTGCTCAAAACAATTTAAAACCACATGATCGTCCAGACATCATCGCAAGGGTTTTCAAAATTAAATTTGATGAGCTTATCAGGGATTTGACCAAAAAAACATATTCTAGGCAAAGTCTTGGCATGTAAGTTTTTCCTTTTTATTATTGACAAATGCATTTTCAATCAATTTTATCAATTAATTCTTTTTCCTGCATATCATTTTGAATGCCATGTCCTATTCATTCTCAAACAGATATGTATACCATTGAATTCCAAAAAAGAGGTCTTCCACATGCACATATTGTGATTTTTCTACATCCATCTAGCAAGTACCCAACTCCAGCTGATATTGACAAGATCATTTCAGCAGAAATTCCTAACCCAGAAGATGAACCTCAATTGTACAATTTAGTTAAATGTCATATGATGCATGGTCCATGTGGAGCTGCACGTTTATCTTCACCATGCATGACTAATGGCAAATGCAACAAATATTTTCCAAAGAAAATTCAAGAATCAACAGTTGTTGATCAAGATGGATATCCAGTGTATAGGAGAAGATCAAATGGGAATACAATTGAGAAAAATGGAATTGTTCTTGACAAACGTCATGTCGTCCCGTACAATCCAAAATTATTGTTGAAATACCAGGCACATATCAATATGGAATGGTGCAACCAGTGCACATCTATCAAATATCTTTTCAAGTATATCAACAAAGGGTATGATCGAATTAGTGCACAAATCACAAGGGCAAACAATACACCTCAATCACAAAATGAACATGTTGATGAAGTCAAACAATATATAGATTGTCGCTATGTGTCACCAGCTGAAGCCTGTTGGAGAATTTTCTCATTCCCAATACATGGAAGAAAACCTGCAGTTGAAAGACTTTTTTTCCACTTATTTGGAGAACAATCAGTATATTTCAATGATCATGAAAGAATAGATGATGTTCTTTTAAAGCCAAGTGTTACCGAGTCCATGTTTACTGCTTGGTTGGATGCCAATAACACTTTTGCAGAAGCAACCAACTTGACATATAGCCAATTTATCACCAAGTTTGTATATGTTAGAAAAGAAAGAAAATGGAAACCGAGGACAAGAGGGTTTACCATTGGCCGATTGATCTGGGTGCCACCAACCACTGGAGAACTATATTATTTTCGAATGATGCTAACTGTTACAAAAGGCCCAACATGCTACGAGGATATTAGAACAGTGAATGGAATATTGTACGATACTTTCAGAGATGCGTGCTTTGCATCTGGATTTTTAAGCGACGATAAACAATTCATTCAAGCTACTAAAGAGGCCTACGCCTGGGGTTCTGGATACTATCTTAGGAAGCTGTTTGTTAGTATTTTGCTTGCAAGTACAATGGACCGACCAAGACATGTGTGGAACGAAACAAAACATTGGTTGTGTGATGGAATTTTGTACAATCAAAGAAGAATAGCAAATAACAAAGGTATCACTATTAACAATTAATGTACTTATTATACAAAAACCACAGCATATTACTGCATTCACTATACTTTTTTAAATGCATACTTTTTGTTATTATTAGGTTTGGAACTTACTGAAGAAGAACTAGACAATTTGACTCTACTTGAGATTGAAACTTTCTTGCAAGCAAATCATAAAAGTTTGACAGATTTTCCTACACTACCTTATCCAAAAGGATATGTCACTGCAACATTAGGGAACAAGCTAATTTATGCTGAAAAGAACTACAATGCAGCCCAACAGCAAACAGAATTTGAACAACTCTATTCTTCCCTAACTGGTATAACACTTCCATTCAAATTCTCTTTACTTAATTACTGTAGAATACGAATTATCATCAGCTACAGACACAAAACAATAGGACTGATTTATTATTATTTTCATGTATTCATTCACCTTATTCGATTACAAATTAACCATTTTTTTAAAACCTTCAAGATGAACAGAAGGAAATATATACAGAAATCATTGATGCAATGAATAAACAAAAAGGAGGAGTCTTCTTCTTACACGGATATAGCGGAACTGGAAAGACTTACATGTGGAAAACTCTTGCATCATCATTGAGATCCAAAAAGAAGATTGTCTTGACTGTTGCTTCAAGCGGTATAGCATCTTTGTTATTACCTGGTAGCCGGACTGCACATTCTAAGTTTCATTTACCTGTTCCAACAGTCGATAACTCGACTTGCAAAATTAACTCTGAAGATGAACTGGCTGGTCTTCTTAAACAAACCAAATTGATCATATGGGGTGAAGCACCAATGGCTCACAAATTTTGTTTTGAAGCTTTGGATACATCCTTAAAAGACATCATGAGTTCATATGGCAATTCAGAAACTGTGTTTGGTGGTAAAGTTGTAGTGTTTGGAGGCGACTTCAGACAAATACTCCCAGTGGTTCCTCGAGGAAGTCGTTCAGATATTGTGCATGTTTCAATTAATGCTTCACATATATGGGATCATTGCAAAGTTCTTACACTTACCAAAAACATGCGTCTTCAATCATCCACAGATGCACAAGAGGCAAAAGAAATATCTGATTTTGCGGATTGGATTTTGAAAGTTGGGGAAGGTAAAATTTCGGAACCAAATGATGGTTATGCAGAAATTGAAATCCCTAAAGAACTTTTGATCTCTGAATATAATGATCCAATTGAAGCTATTGTGGAGAGTACATATCCAAATTTCAAAGATAATTTTCAAAACCCAGATTTTTTGCAATCTAGAGCTATATTAGCTTCTACTATTGAAGTTGTTGACAACATCAATAATTTTGTACTCAAATTACTTCCTGGTACAATTATTTTTATTATGCACATTTCAACATCTCATTAAAGGTTATTCAATTTTTATATATGTTTGCAAGCCGTGGCTAAATTAAGCAATATGAAACAGGACGCGCGCTTTCTATTTTCTATTTGCATTCTCCCTCAATTTCTTACCAAGTTTTCCCCAAAATTATTTTCATTCAATTTCCCAAACTTCTTCTCTTAATTTCCAAATCTCAATTTCTTCTTTCAATTTCAAAACCTCAATTTCTTCTCTCAACGTTTCCGATAAGCCAATCCATATTGGAGATGATTTTTTTTTATCAATATTCAAATTCTAGAACTTAAAATATAATCTGAGTTGTAGAACTCATGCTTGCGAGAAACTAAAGATGAAAAGAAATTATTCTGCTTTAATTTAATAGGCTATATCAATATTATCTATATCTATATATATATATTATTTGAGAACTATTTTTCAAGGTATGTTGTACACATGTCACACCCATATCATTTCTCTTTTAACATTGTTTTGACAATAAATACTCATACTCCACTACAAGAAAACCTCAATTTACAAACAGAATTTAAAATCAATTACTGACAGAAAATTCCGCCACAAAATTATTGATAGAATTTTCTGCCAAAAATAATAAAAATCCGCCAATAAATATTTTCAAAAACATAAAAAAATAAAAAAATAAAAATTATATATATACTGACGGAATATTTTGCCACTAAATGATAAAAGAAATTGGAATAAGGTACTGACAGAATTTTCCGCCAATAAATAATAAGCAAAATTCAAAAAAATTGAATTGCCTAGGTAGTAGGTACCCTCACATCTCACACACTCTCTCTCTCAGTATGCCCTCAAGTCTCAACCCATTCCATTTCTCTCTCTCTCTCTCACGCCCTTACACATATCTCTCTCACTCAAAATGCATTCTTTCTTCATTCTCAAATTTATTCTTTCTTCTCCACCTCTCTTCACCAACCAGTTCAGAAATTGAAAAAACAATAACAATCCAACAATAGCCACTAGCTCATTCATTCAATCACACTCACTCTTCATTTTCTCATAATGACTTTCATCACCAACACACACATGAAGGTAAAAAAATCGCATCTACTTCTTAAAGTTTCAATCTTTTTCTTATTCTTCATTAGAATTCATCTTCCATTGCTATATTACTAGGTTAATTTTCTACTTATTAACTTCAAAGTTTGAATTTTTATCTCATTTCAGATATGGGTTTTTCAAGAGATGGTGATTTCATTCAACTTCTTCTGATTTCTACTCGATAATCTCATCTGGGTTTATTGATTTATTTATTTTTTTGGTTTGGAAAATGTGTAATTTGTTTTTGTTTTTTGATCAGGTTGTTTGTGGGTACTTTGTATATAATTGTGGACACTACTACCACCATTATATCTCCATCTCTACTCCTTCTGTTGCAAAAACTTACATAATCAATTTATCAACAACCCATTGTATATATATGAACTAGTAAAAGATTTTTGAACTCCAATTTCTACCTTCTTTCAACTTGGACGAGATTCACCCTCTAAAATCTAATAACTGGGTTTAATTATGTTTATGTTTATTATTAATTTATTTTAATATTAAATTTTATTTCTTTTATTCAATTAAAGTTATTTTAAAACAAAAAAAGTTTTTCTTTTTTTTTTTTAAAAACGCAGATAAGTTTCTGGCGGAATTTTCTGCCACTATATTCTAGATTTCTGCAGTGCACTTTTGGACGAAGTTTTTGGCGGAATATTCTGCCAATAAATTTACTGGCATCTGTTTTACTGGCAGACTGATTCCGCCAGTAAATTCACACTTTCTGGCAGAAATTAACACTTATTGAGGGAATTTTGCTGTCATTAAAACCAGTTTTTCTTGTAGTGCTCATGAGCAATTAATCATACATCAAATTAATTAAAGAATTAATATATCTATAATAATAATAATAATAATAATAATATATTTGAGAGTTTCTCTCTCATGATCATTTTTTCACATGGCGTTTTATCATTCATCACTTAATTATGTGACATTCTATCAATCACTTGAGATCTATGTGATAATTTGTTAGGGTCATTTCTTATACACTCTTTTGACCAGCTATAACATTTCTCTAATATTTAATAATATTTTTGTTACACATTTGTTACTTTTAGAAGGTCAACCATATATCAAATAGTCATGAGTATTAGAATACATTTTTTTTATAAGCTCATTATGCCTTAATTACTATTACTACTTATGAAATCAAATCAATAGGAAACAAATTCAGAATAAAAAACAGTACGATTTTTTTTACTTAAAAAAAGATGTATTCACTAAATGCAAAATCGGAAATTGTATCATATATTTTTTTTCACAACAAAAGAAAAATCGTTTGGCAGTAAAAGTTATTGTATTCCAATTTGAATTCAAAAATCAAATCAATTCTATATCAATTTTAATATAATTCAGTCAAATAAGGAAATAATTTATAATTGATCAATTATTTGAATGTTGAGGTATAAATTATCAATTTTTTTTTTTTTTTGAGGCACAATTTTCTCAACTATAACACTATAAAATATAAATAGAGGCAACTATAACACACATTCACGAACCACAACCATTGCAATGCAAATTATAGTTATATTTCATTTTCCTCTTGAAATCTCTTTTCTTTTTATTATTTTATATGTTATATTATTTTATCATTTCATTAGTACTACTATTGTTATATGTTTTTTTTTTTGCTTTCGCACCGGTTCCAACCTACCAAAAGTGGGCAACTAATCCGGCTCGTGCGTAGAGGCATGCGCACTGGCCAAGCGTTGTTCCCCCTAGAAATCAAACCCGATATTCCTCGGGCACGTCCTTGGACGGAGCTCCTTGTCACTGGAGTCCAAACAACTTGATTTACAATTGTTATATGTTATTACTACTATTATTATAATCATGCTATTATTATAATCATGATTAGAAATTTTTTTTTTCTACCCCAACATTTATCTCTTTACCCCAACATATTTTGAAATATTCCTATTCTACCCTTATTTTACCTGATTTAAAAGTATATTGGTATGTTGAGCAAAAACCAAAAGTGTACTGGTATGTTAAAAGTGTACTGGTATATTAACCAAAAATCAAAGTGTACTGGTATGTTAAGCAAAAACCAAAGTGTACGGGTATGTTAAGCAACAATCAAAGTGTACTGGTATGTTAAAAGTGTACTGGTATGTTAAGGAAAAACCAAAGTGTACTGGTATGTTAAGCAAAAATCAAAGTGTACTGGTATGTTAAGCAAAAATCAAAGTGTACTGGTATGTTAAAAGTGTACTGGTATATTAAGCAAAAAATTTGGAACAATGACTTTCAATCAATTTCACAAGAACCACCACAAATCTAATTTAATTTCTATGTTTCCGAAAACAATTACAACCCATAAAATTTCTACTGGTTCTGAAATTTTCTATGGGTTCCGAAACCACCTGCGGAAAACTTTAAAATTGTGTTCTGAAAATTGCGGTTTAGATAGTGAGAAAGCTTCGGTTTTTTACAAAGAACGATTTAGTTCAATAGCCCTGATGACTGCGAATTCCGGTATTAAAAATATTCTTCCAGACTCTCAAATATGTGATTTTGATTTTGAACCATGTGGATACTCAATGAATTCTGTAGAAGAAGCTGCTGTTTCTACAATTCATGTTACTCCAGAATATGGTTTCAGTTACGCCAGCTTCGAAACATGTGGATACAATTTGAAACTAATGAATCTGAACCGATTGGTTGAGAGAGTGTTGATGAATAGTGAGGAGGAGGTTTACCAGATTAAATCCATCTCCTAGAAGTGGTTTATGGGGAGATTGGCTAAAAATCCAACTATGCTTTATGAATGGAATTGGAGCCCCTAGATTGTATGCCTCGTTGTTGATCAGCTGCTTTGCTCTCTTTTTCTTGCTGTGTGCGTTTTATTTTTGCATTTGAGGGGCCTGTTTCCTTGCTTTGTCTGTTACTTTGTATTTGAACTCATCTTGTTTATCTTGCCCCCAAAACATATCTTAATAAATTCTTTTGCTGCTAAAAAAAAAAACAAACCAATATCAGTTTCATCAAATATTAATATACCAGTGCACTTTGATTTTTACTTAACATATCAGTACACATTTAACATACCAGTACACTTTATTTTTGCTTAACATACCAGTACACTTTGGTTTTTGCTTAACATACCAGTACACTTTGATTTTTGCTTAACATATCAGTACACATTTAACATACCAGTACACTTTGGTTTTTGGTTAACATACCAGTACACTTTTAACATACCAGTACACTTTTGGTTTTTGCTCAAGTAAAATAAAGGTAGAATAGGAATATTTCAAAATATGTTGGGGTAAAGAGATAAATGTTGGGGTAGAAAAACAAATTTTCTCATGATTAATATTCGCATAGTGCATTTAATACCATTTAACGGCAAATACGTTTTAGGGTTGATTGCATGAGATCTATATATAGTTATAGTTTTCACTATTGTTTAGCACTTTTTTTTCTTCTATTCTTTACAAAATCTATTCTTAATTTTTCCATTCTCTTTTTTAGTTCATTCAAATTTTCAATTTATATATTTTGTTAATGATTGAATATTAGGTTATTTGTTATATGTGATGTTAATAATTTTCTATTTGAATTTCAGGTGTTTCAACAATTGGTTGAGAAAAAGAAAACAAATTCTTGAAATGTATTTGCAAGAAACAAGAGGTTGGATGGTGTAAAACTCTAGAGTTTAACCCCTTCTTTCCTTTTAGTTTCTCATTATTTTCTTTTTCTCTGTTTTGTAATTTATTATTTATGTATCACGATTATTTTAACGTTTGAGAATATCATATTCAAGTCATGAAACTCCTATTATTATTATTATTATTATTATTATTATTATTATTATTATTATTATTATTATTATTATTATTATTATTATTATTATTATTATTATTATTATTATTATTATTATATACATGGGTTCATTTTTTAAAAAAATTATTCATTTTTATTCTATAGATTATTTGAGTATTTGACATATTTATCATGTTATTTTATCATATTTTTAGTTTTTACTTATGCTGTGTTTAAAAATATTCGTGTTTAAAAATTATTTTAAAAATAATAACTTTAATTTGCACTGTATCCTTTAAATAAAATAGGAAATTTAAAATTGAGAGTATCATAGTAAAAAAAAATATTCTATTGAAATTCGTTTTAAAATATATAAAACTTTTTTTCCAAGACAAGAAAAGAATATTCTATATTTATGCTCTATTATTACCTTTTATAATTTAGTGTCTTACATCTTTAAATAAGCTGTCTCATGTACAATTTTATTCATCAATTTCGAATCAAACAAATTTTTCTTTGCTTAACCCTTTTTTACAAATTTCGATGGCTCCCAAATACGATTCTATCGCTTCTTTGAATGCTTCAAAAGAAAATTGAAATCTAATGGCTCGTGTCGTCAGATTATGGAGTGTCATAGATCTTGGAGGGAACAAACTACCATTTTCAATGGAAATGGTGTTGGTGGACAAGAATGTAACTTTGTTTTATTTTAATCCTTATATTTTATTTTTGTTTTAATTTTGCATTAATTTTAATGTAACTTTATATTTTGTAATTTATACCGGACTTATGTATTTATTCATATATTAATATGGGAACTATATTTTTTTTTTGTATATTAATACATGGACTTTTTTATATAATTTATGGAATGATCATATTTATTTATTTTTTTAAGGAAATTATCTGACCTCCTATATTTGTTTTATTTGAGGGTATTGATGTGGAGATTAAATAGTAAAAGATATATTGGAATAATTTCTTTAAGTTTTTCTATTTTGTAATTGTTTTCTTTAGATATATATATATATATATATATATATATATATATATATATATATATATATTGTTTGTTTGGGGACTTTTTATAAAATTTACACATGAATCTTTATTTTTAATCATATATCATATATTAATATGGGAACTATTTTTTTATATAAATTATTATTATTAGATTTGTCTTATTTTTTTGTATATTTATACGGGGAAACTCTTTTTTTTTTTTTTTACAATTTACAAAAAGACTCATATATTAACTTGGAGCAATTTTTTTTGTAATTTATATGAAAGCATATATTTTAACTTATATATTAATACGAGACTTATATTTTTAATGATATAGTAACACAACAACCTATTTTTTTGTAATTTATACGGGAGCGTACTATTATTCAGTTCAAATCCTATTGTGTAATATTTTTTATGTTATTGTCATCCTTTTAAATTATGAACTTAAGTCAAGTTATAATTTATCACATTTATTTATATATATCTTTAGTTCTTTTATTATAGGATTTTTATTACTTTGTTTGTTGCAGCCGAATCCTATTATTTTAGTCATCAATATTTTAAGGCTTCTTTAGTTTTTATTATATAGTCCTTTTAATTATTTAAATTAAATGAGATTGTAAATATTTGTTTCGTTATATAAATAATTTTTCATAAGCAATATCAATATTTAAGTTTTCAATCTAAAGTAAAATATATTAAAATATATTTTTTATAAGTCAATAAATCTACCAACAAAAAATTTACAGACACGTTTTTATCCATGCCTGGCACAGGTCTGAATTCTAATTATACCAAATATCTTTAACAGAATTAGGTTTAACACATACTAAAGAGAAAAAAATAAGTTTGAGTGAATGTACGTGGTAGGTATGAAAGAAATTAATAAAAAAATGAGAACAATAGGAAACGAGAACCACGAGGTGGAAGAAGGTAAGACATGTGATATTTAAACTACAATTTTAATTCCAAACCATGATATCTAGATGTTATAATAAATATTTCATCAGTATTATAATAAGGATTTGTCTAACATGTGCAACATTGCACATGTTAAAGTAGCTAAAAGTGGTAATTATCTATTGAAAAACAATAATTATTTGTTAAAAAATGATATATTTAATACAAAATGCACAAGTTCTAATACAAACTTATCATTTTAAACTTCTTAACATGTACAAATTTGCACATGATAAAAAAACCCTTATAATAATTGTCATTGTCATATTCACATCAACCAAAAATAAAATGATATTAATCATATAGTTTTTAGGATAAAAGAATTTGGTAATTCAGAGTTAAAACATCAAATAAATAAAGTCCGATCAAAAATTAATTTTAGGGTTATGTTAACTAGTGTCTCAAGACATTAGTTAAAGAAGTTAAAAAAGATAAACTTTGTATTGAAAATAAATTTTTTTTTATATTTTGAAAAAATAGAATATACAAGTTTCAAGACTTATATATTATATTATGTGTCTTAAGGGATAAAGACATTATTTAGCATTTTCCTTATTTTTAATAAAAGCTGAACTTAAATTCTCTCAAATAATTCGTCTTAAAAGGAGTTTATTAATCATTTGAGCTACATATGTTTGTTTATTTATATCAAAAGTTTGTTCCAAAATTTTCATCTTTTGCAATGCAACATTAATTATTCTTCACTTTATATTTATAACAATTAAAATACACTAAAAGTACATTATAAATAATAAACTAAAAAGTTAACATGAGTAATTTAGTAAAATTACTATTTTGTAACATAAAAAGTCATTGTCAAAAATCATATTTCTTGTAGTGTATTCTTGTTTATCATAAGTAGGGGTGTGAATATGTTAGGCCGATTATAAATAGGGGTGTGAATATGTTAGGCTGAACTAAACTAATATATGATAAAAAAAGTTATAAAAATATTATTTATATTTATTTAAATAGATCTTCTTAATATGCCTTATATAAATATTATTTATAGTATTTTTTTTATGGTATGTAGGCCGACTTATTTAGATAAATAAACTTCTAAAAAATCTTATTAGAAAAAATATCTCACCTCATGTGGCCTATTCCCCTAATCAAAGGTATGTCTTATTCAATATAAAACTTTTAAAGAGACATGTAACAACAATGTCATGTTAATAAATACTCTTTTTAATTTTGAATATAAACAACAATAAATCTTATAGGTTGATTGAATAAAATATATATTTATATATACTTTATTTAATATAAACATAAAAAGTTTTATTTTTACTTATATTCAAAACCGAAAAGAATAATATTCTAATAATATTATATAAAGACTCTAAAAATAAAATTTAACTTAAAGTACTTATAAAAATAATAAATGTACAAACTTCATCTTACTTTGTCTAATTTGCAATAATATTAAAAGAAGAGCTTTCTTTACTAGTCCCATTTTTATGAGTAAGGATTCTCTACTTTTTGAAGAAGAAAAAGTATGGTATTTTAGGTAAAAATGAGAGTAAATAAGAGAGATAATGATAAAATAAATGAAAAAAAAGAATTCAAATTTTAAAAACTAAAAAAGAAAAGTCATTCAAACATGCCCTTAAAAGGTAGAAATTCAAATTCCACATTTACGTGTGTTTTATCCCCCAAATTATAAGGGATTAGACATAAGGGAGACGGTTCAACATCTTTTCCTTTTTCTGCGACGTTTTTGGGTCCCTATGGCAGGCGGTGTGGGTATGGATAGGTATCTATTCGGTGGACTTACACATTATCTCCGATCATTTTTACCAGTTCACTCATGCCATTGGCGGAGGGCGTGCGCGGCAAATTGATGTTATTGTGTTTGATTGTACTGTGTTTGATTGCAAAATTATTTTTGTGAAAGGAAAAATTAAAGGCCAAAAGATTGGACATATACTAAAATTCTTATCATCTACCGAACTATTGGACAATTTTTTATCCATTGCACAAATTGTCTAATATACCAAAATAATCTTTTGTCGTTTGATGATGTTGTTTATTACACTTGCAAACAAAATAAATAAATAATACAAATTACACATTTCCCAAAAAGTCTAGCAAATTCTTAACTACCCATTCCATAAGATTGGGTCATATGACCCATCCTAAGTGTCTTAAAAATATTGGTCTATTAAAATGTCATTTAAAATATTATTGAAATGCAATTAATTTATAATTGTGACAACACAACTTATAATAATTGTAAATCTACCCATATTCCCATTCATGTCTTCTAATTTTCTTTCATTCTCTTCCAGATTTATTTTTTTTATTTTACTGATGATTCATTCTCTTCAATCTTCTTCCTCTTTTTTTCTTGACAAAATTTTCTTCCTCTTAATATGCACCTTCAATATGCTCAAAAATCTTTTTTACTTCTTCTTCTCTAAATGGGTTTCTTTCTTCTTACTCAAATTCTTCTCTTGCATAATGGATAATATGGTTTAAGTATCAAATCTGGGTATTTTATTCAACAAATCTGAGTAGTTCTTTAGCAAATCTGGATATTTGTTCTTCATATTTGTTAGATTTTGATTTTAGTATTGATTTCAAAAATTAGTTATATGATGTTTCTTTAGATTTTGAATGTTTTCTTCCTCTTAATAACTCAGAAACATCATATAACTAATTTTTGAAATCAATACTAAAATCAAAATCTAACAAATATGAAGAACAAATATCCAGATTTGCTAAAGAACTACTCAGATTTGTTGAATAAAATACCCAGATTTGATACTTAAACCATATTATCCATTATGCAAGAGAAGAATTTGAGTAAGAAGAAAGAAACCCATTTAGAGAAGAAGTAAAAAAGATTTTTGAGCATATTGAAGGTGCATATTAAGAGGAAGAAAATTTTGTCAAGAAAAAAAGAGGAAGAAGATTGAAGAGAATGAATCATCAGTAAAATAAAAAAGATAAATCTGGAAGAGAATGAAAGAAAATTAGAAGACATGAATGGGAATATGGGTAGATTTACAATTATTATAAGTTGTGTTGTCACAATTATAAATTAATTGCATTTCGATAATATTTTAAATGACATTTTAATAGACCAATATTTTTAAGACACTTAGGATGGGTCACATGATCCAATCTTATAGAATCGGTACTCAAGTTGTCATCTTTTGAGAAAAACAAGTCTTATCAGTATCCATTTTGGGTAGTTGAATCTCACAAATGGAAACACACCATTGGTGATTAAAAGCTTAAATTCAGAAAGTGATTATTTACCGGTGAAAAGCTTAAAGGATGTTAAACATGTCTTATGGAGTGAGACAGTGAAGTTATGGAAGATAGCACTTCCAGTGGCACTTTCTTTACTTTTTCAAAACCTCAATAACTCTTCAACTTCAATCTATGCTGGTCATCTTGGAGACATTGAGCTTTCTTCTTTCTCTGTTTATCAAAGTGTCATCACTTCTATCTATTTCTCTATGCTGGTTAGTAACTTAATTAGTATCAGTAATCACTCTCATTTCATCAAAATTGCTTTGACTTATCTGTTTATTTTTCATTAAATTCAATTATTAGTGATTGTACTATGTTTATGTATTTGGAAGGGAAAGTGTCTATACGTTCTTGTTTAGAATTAGGTAATTATAGATACATTTGGAATTGAAAACCTCTTGAATTATTGCTAGGACCGACCTTAATCTCTTACTGAGCTAACACCTAACTTCTAGATATTTTCTACATTCTTTATAATTTAAGTACTTTCAAATTTAATCAAGACATTGAGTTTAAGTGCTTAATGAATTCTCCTTAGGACAAATTGTTTAGGAGAACTTGAGTTCGATTTCTGATGAGAATAATTCTTAGTTAGATTTTACTTACCTCGCGGTCGAACTCTAGATTAGCGAGTTAGTACAAAAAAAAAGTACTTTTTATTAATATTCAAGAAACATAGCAACGCATGATTGGAAATATTCTGTATCGCTTATTCACACTGTAAAACACTACCTTTATACAAGTTTGACAGCTAGCTAATGTTAATGCAATTAAATGGACAATTAAGCTAATTAAGTGACACAATTTACTAATTCTTGCTCTATAACAATGACAGCTAGCAATGAATAAATGATAGATAATATCCCCCCTCAAGTTGGACTTGGTGAAGTGTGAATATCACAAAGTTGCAACTTGGACAGTATAGATTGAAAGGATGTAGAGTGTATGGGTTTAGTGAATATGTCTGCCAATTGAGAAGTTGATGACACAGGAAGTAGATGAATTAACTTTGAATTGATCTTTTCTCTAACAACATGACAATCCAACTCTATATGCTTACTTCTTTCATGAAAAGTTGGATTGTGAGCCAAATGTATAGCTGATCGGTTATCACAATAAACAGAAGCTGGTTTTGAAAAATTAACTTGCAAGTCATGAAACAAGTAATTCAACCATTGTAGTTCACATGTAAAGTGAGATAGAGCTCTATATTCAGCCTCTGTTGAAGATCGGGAGACTGTACTTTGTTTCTTGGACTTCCAAGAAATAAGAGAGGATCCCAAAAGTACACAATAACCGGTTACTGACCTTCTAGTATCAGGGCAGCATGCCCAATCCGAATCCGCAAAGCCATGCAACTTGAGTTCACTAGAGGCAGAGAAAAACAAGCCTTTTGCAGGAGCAGATTTGAGATATTTGAGAATTCTTTAAGCCGCTTGATAGTGAGGAACTGTGGGTCTGGAGACAAATTGGCTTAAATGTTGAACTGAATAAGAGATGTCAGGCCTAGTATTAGTTAGATATAGGAGTCTTCCAATTAGCCTCCTATAAGAGGAAGCATCAGTGAGAGGGATCAAATGGAGTTGCAGCCGGCTTGGAACCAAGTGTTCCGACATCTTCTAAAAGTTCCAAAGTATATTTTCTTTGATTGAGTAAAATTCCAGATTTTGATCTAGCTATTTCAAGGCCCAAAAAGAATCTCAATTGACCAAGGTCTTTTATGCAGAATTTTTGATCCAAAAAGGTCTTAACAGATTGGATTTCAGAAATGCAATTCCCTGCCAAGATTATGTCATCAACATATACAAGCAATGCAGTAAATGAAGCACCAGAAACTTTCACAAATAAAGAATAATCTGCCAAAGATTGAGTATAACCGAAAGAGATTAAGGCCGTAGACAACTTGGAGTACCATTGTCTGCTGGCTTGTTTTAAGCCATAAAGAGACTTGTTTAACTTGCAAACTTGAGAGGAATGAGTGGTGGAATAACCAGGAGGTAAGGCCATGTATACCTCCTCATGAAGGTCACCATGCAAAAATGCATTGTTGACATCTAATTGTTCAAGATGCCAACCCTTGATAGCAGCTAAGGAAAGAAGAACCCGAACTGTTGTTAGCTTTGCAACAGGGGAGAATGTATCAAAATAGTCCACACCTTCCATTTGAGTGTAGCCTTGAGCAACTAACCTAGCCTGATACTTAACCTAGCCTGATCCATTAGCATGATACTTAACCTTGTAAACCCACTTGCAACCAATGGAACTTTACCGGGGGGAAGAGTAACCACTCTCCAAGTATTATTCTTTGCAAGAGCGTGTAATTCAGTAGCCATGGCTTCCCTCCAACATTCTGATTTGTTTGCTTGAGTAAATGTTTTGGGCTCAGCTATGGAAGAAATAGTGCAACAAAAATGTGTGTAATTGGGTGAACAATTATCATATGAAAGGAAAGAAGAAAGAGGATATGAACAATTACCCGAAGACACATTGGAGCAGCTCTTGGATGGAAGATTGTAATGATAATCAGCAAGGTAACCAGGAGGTTGGCTTATTCTAGTAGACTTTCTAACTGCGGGTTCAGAAGCAGAATTAGAAACAGGAATTTCATGCTGAACTTCAGGGGCAGAAACAGACGGAGAAGGACGTGCAGAAGCATGCTGAAATTCAGGTGCATAATTAGGCTGAGGGGACAAATGTGTTAGAGGATCACCAAGATCAATAGGTGAAGAGATAGGAGGGGTGGTTGTTGGTTTTGTTACAGGAGTGAAGGGAAAATGATGCTCATAGAAAATAACATTTCTAGAGACAAACAATTCATTGGAATTGAGATCATATAAGATTGATCCCTTGGTCCCCTCTTTGAAGCCAAGAAATATAGTCTTTCTAGCTCTAGGATTGAATTTTGTGCGATGGGCTTGCAAAGTAGTGGCATAAGCCAAACAACCAAAAACCTTTAAGTGAATTATAGAAGGTGTTTCCTTATGAAGTAACTCAAAGGGAGACTTAAATTTCAACAAAGGCGAGGGAATTCGGTTAATGATATGAACAGCATGTTGGACAGTAAAATTCCACATTGTAATTGGAACATGAGATTGAAAAGCCAATGATCTAGAAACATTTAAAATATGTTGATGTTTTCTTTCAACCACCCCATTTTGTTGGGGGGTTTCAACACAAGTTTTATGATGAAGAATACCTTTTGATGAAAGAAAAGAAGTCATGGCAATAAACTCACTACCATTGTCAGATCTAAGACATTTTAAAGTAGTATGAAATTGATTTTCAACATATGCAATGAAATTCTTTAAGTGTTGTTGAGTTTCATCTTTTGTTTTAAGAAATATTACCCAAGTGAATCTAGTAAAGTCATCCACAAGAGTAAAGAAATACTTGTGTCCAAGGAAAGAAGGGGTTGAATAAGGTCCCCATAAGTCAGCATGTAATAAGTCAAAAGGAGCTAAAGATTTTATTGAACTATGAGGAAAAGGCAATTTCTTTTGTTTAGCATAATGACAAGCATCACATGGTGGAGCATTTTTAATACAAGGAATGAAAGGAAATTGCTTAGAAATGATAGACAATCCTGAACTAGAAACATGGCCTAATCTCATGTGCCAAACATCAAAACTATCAGTAAAAATAGAATTACAAGAATTCTTATTGGGTAAGGAAGGACCAGCTGCAATCACATACAATCCTCCAACAAGACTAGCTGTACCAATCGTCTTCTTGGAAGTGTTCTGCACAATGTGACACACACAATCAGTAAATTGAAGGCAACAATTATTGGTACTGGTTAATTTTGCAACAGAGACAAGATTAACACAAAAGTCAGGAATGTACAGCACATTATGCAAAACTAGAGTAGGTGTAAGTTGCACAGTGCCTGAAATAGAAGCAAAAATTTTGTTGCCATTCGGCAGTGAGTGGTTGGTTCTACCACAGTGAGTGCACTTTCGATTATGACCAGATGGACCTTTGTTAGCATAAAAACTATTTCCTCTACCATGACCTTTGGCAGCATTATTGCCACTAAAATTGCTAGGATTGGCAAAAGTAGATGCATTTTTAGAAGCATTGGCAGCTAAAACTATAGCATTCTCATCAGTTTCAGAAGTAGTGATACCATTACCAAGTAGTTCCCTTTCTTGTTGCAAAACTAGGGAAAAAGCTTTGCTAACAGTAGGCAAAGGATCCATAGCCATTATGTGTGATTTGGTGTGTGTAAAGCGCTCATTTAAACCCTTGAGAAACCGAATCACATAGTCTTGCTCACGGAATTGTTTCATGGATGTATATCCACCACATGAACAAGCAATAGAGCACTTACAGTAAGGAATTGGGCGGTAATCCTCTAATTCATCCCAATAAACTCTCAAAGCAGTAAAATAATCAGATACATCAAGGTTACCTTGGCGAAATCGATACAATTCCTCTTGAATGTCAGAAATTCTGAAGATGTCGCCTTGAGAGAATCGATTCTTCAGATCAGACCAAACTCCGGCAGCAGTAGAAATCGAGAGAATCGATTTTGCAATAGACTCGGAAACAGAACGATGAAACCATGCAAGAACCATATTGTTGCATCGTATCCATTGTGCAAACATTGGATCGTTGTTTGGCGGCTTCGGAAATGTGCCGTCGATAAATTTCTCTTTGTTTTTGGAAATTAATGCGATGTGCATTAACCGTGCCCAATTGTGATAATTCTTGTTGTCCAATAATGGTGTTACAAGAATCACAGAAGGATTTTCATTAGGATGTAGGTAAAAAGGGTTTGAAGCATTTGTGAGATAATCATTGTAATTTGGAAATGCCATAACTATGACAGAGAAATTGAGTAGTGAAAAAGGAAAAATAAGAATTGAGGTATACAGAAATACCAGAGTAGAAATCAAGGGCGGAAGCAAAGTAAATTTGCGACTGATACCATATTAATATTCAAGAAACATAGCAACGCATGATTGGAAATATTCTGTATCGCTTATTCACACTGTAAAACACTACCTTTATACAAGTTTGACAGCTAGCTAATGTTAATGCAATTAAATGGACAATTAAGCTAATTAAGTGACACAATTTACTAATTCTTGCTCTATAACAATGACAGCTAGCAATGAATAAATGATAGATAATACTTTTAGATTTTTATGTAGAAATTCTCTCCAAGTAATTCTAGATTTATCTGATGTTAAATTATCAAACAAAATTTATATCTAAAGGTCTGCTTAGTTTAATTTAGAGGAGGAGAAGAGAGGGATTATCAAACTTATAGTATTTATTTAGAGCAACATTTTATATAAAGATATATTTTAGTCTTTCTGTTTGAGATTTTATAATCTACTGGAGCTCAACTAAAATTGACTCATGATGAAATTTTGCTACCATTTTGACCGAATAGTTTCTGCCACACTTATGTTTTCCTGTCATTCTCTATATGTCTGTGTTCGAGTTTTCACCATAAGTTGCCGAGGTACGATAACACATCTACTATATGCAATGTGAAATGTATGGTTATGTTCCTAGGGGAACAACCGGAGTGTGCATTCTAATTCTAGTGTCTTTTTAGTAAATGACAGATAGGGACGTGAGTCAGTGAGTGTGACGGATAAAATATATTAAGCACAAGTTTTTTAGCTGAGTACATGCGACATACGCATTTTGAAATCTAGAAGAGTACATCAGAGGAGGTCAATGTGATTTTCCCTTCTTATTATTACACGGTGAACTAGTTCCCCAAGTTGTAGTTTAGTTGTATGAGTTGCGACGCTGAAGGAGTATTAAGAAGGAGATCCAGAGTTTGTTCCCTACCGCTAATTAATCACTAACATTTGCTTATAGAAAAATCATATCATAAACTAATTATCAAATGTATAATTGCAGTATGGCATGTCAAATGCACTAGCAACACTATGTGGCCAAGCTTATGGTGCAGGACAATTTCAAAATGCCGGTATATATCTCCAAAGGTCATGGATAGTACTCTTAACAACTTGCATACTCCTCTTACCAATTCATATATACGCAACTCCAATCTTAAAATATCTTGGCCAAGAAAAAGAAATAGCTGATCTAGCCGGAAAATATGCTATTCTAGTAATTCCATACATGTTTTCGTATGCTATCAATTTACCCCTCATGAAATTTCTTCAAGCACAAAGCAAAGTTAATGTTATTATGTACATATCAATTGTGACATTGATAATACAAAATAGTCTACTTTACATCTTCATTAAGGTGTTTGATTTTGGTATAATTGGTTTAGCCATGGCAAGTAATATCTCCGGATGGGTATTTTCTGTTGGATTAGTGATTTATGCTATTGGTTGGTGTAAAGAAGGTTGGAATGGATTATCTTGGAAAGCATTTAAGGAATTATGGGAATTTACTAAACTAAGTCTTGGTTCATCTGTAATGATATGTTTAGAACAATGGTATTCTGCTTGTATTATGCTTCTTGCTGGTCACCTTGATAATGCTGTCATTGCTGTTGGTTCCTATTCAATTTGGTAAGATCATTAAGATAATGAATAATTTTTTCCATTTATATATATTTTTGCACATTTATTTGTCACTGATGCATTTCAATTTTCTTGGTTTTCTTCATATTTTTAACCTTAATATTCAGGGTTGGAACTTGATGCTGCTTCTTGGAGTAAGTTCAGCAGTAAGGTGAGTGACTATAAACTGAAACATTACGGTTGAATTGAAGTTGTAGATAGTTAGTAATGTTTTAAAAATCGGATCAGAGATCGTTGAGACCTTAGGATTAAGGTTCAATTGGTTCAATCGTGGTTGAACCTGATGACAAATAATATATAAAAATATAAAAAAGAATTAAAAAAAGTTTTAAACAAGAGGATTGAACCAACTGCAGTTCAATCTGGTTCAACCAAATTGTTGTTAAATCTAGATCAAATCATTCGACGAATTGGCCGATTCCCAGTTCAATCGGTTCTGTCCGATTTTGAAACATTGCCAACAAAGGTGTCTATTATGTTTTCTATATTGGGCTTAATTCATCCTTACATAACTGACTTGTAAAGTGAAGACTGCCTCTACTTATTAAACTCCTGTTCATACCTTATTTCATTCAATTTAGGGCGAGTGTGACTCGAGTGACCCGATAATGGTTACCTAATAGCATGTGGACCAATGAATATTGGATAGGCTCCGATTCTATATTAGGCTTTTATAAAAATCGGATAGAATAAGATCCTTTGAGATTGACTTTATAATGTTACTTGAAATTTAGTGAAATATTAGGTCAATATATCGGACATTTTTTTTTCTACCCCAACATTTATCTCTTTACCCCAATATATTTTGAAATATTCCCATTCTACCCTTATTTTACTTGTATGTTTTAAAAGTATACTGGTATGTTGAGCAAAAACCAAAAGTGTACTGGTATGTTTTAAAAGTGTACTGGTATGTTAAAAGTGTACTGGTATGTTAAGCAAAAATCAAAGTGTACTGGTATGTTAAAAGTGTACCGGTATGTTAAGCAAATATTTTGGAACAATGACTTTCAATCAATTTCACAAGAACCACCATAAATCTAATTTAATTTCTATGTTCCCGAAAACAATTACAACCCATAAAATTTCTACTGGTTCTGAAATTTTCTATGGGTTCCGAAACCACCTGCGGAAAACTTTAAAATTGTGTTCTAAAAATTGCGGTTTAGACAGTGAGAAAGCTTCGGTTTTTTACAAAGAACGATTTAGTTCAGCAGCCCTGATGACTGCGAATTCCGGTATTAAAAATATTCTTCCAGACTCTCAAATATGTGATTTTGATTTTGAACCATATGGATACTCAATGAATTCTGTAGAAGAAGCTTATGTTTCTACAATTCATGTTACTCTAGAAGACGGTTTCAATTACACCAGCTTCGAAACATGTGGATACAATTTGAAACTAATGAATCTGAACCGATTGGTTGAGAGAGTGTTGAAATGCTTCCAACCTAATGAGTTTCTGATAGCTGTGCATGTGGATGTTGCAAGCCATTCATTTGAGCAGAACTGTTTGCTGAATGTTAAGGGATACCGTCGCAAAGAGAGGTATTACCAGGAACTTGGAAGAGGTGGTTGTGTTATGTTCCAGAAGTTCATGAAGACTTCTTCTGATTGTTGTTCACCTGTTTCAACTCTCGAATGCTGGAAAGACAACGAGGAAGAGTTGTGTGTCAATTTAGCATCTTTATGATTTGTCTTTTAAGTAAAAATAAAGTTGGCATTTTCTTATGTCATTTAGTCCATGGATGAGTTGAGTTACTTGTGGCCATGGTTGTTTCTACAATTTAAAGCTTTGTTGTTATTTTCATTTGACTGTTGAATTGAATAATCAGACATAATGTTTGAGTATATCTTTTGGATTCTTGTTATTTTCATTATTTATCTAACCTTGTATTGATATCTGCTCTTTCTAGTTTGCTCCTTGTTATATTGTACTATTGTTTTACTAATAATGATTTTATATGGATACAAACCAATATCAGTTTCATCAAATATTAATATACTAGTACACTTTGGTTTTTGCTTAACATACCAGTACACTTTTAACATACCAGTACACTTTGATTTTTGCTTAACATACCAGTACACTTTGGTTTTTGCTTAACATACCAGTACACATTTAACATACCAGTACACTTTGGTTTTTAGTTAACATACCAGTACACTTTGATTTTTGCTTAACATACCAGTACACTTTGGTTTTTGCTTAACATACCAATACACATTTAACATACCAGTACACTTTGGTTTTTGGTTAACATACCAGTACACTTTTAACATACCAGTACACTTTTGGATTTTGCTCAAGTAAAATAAGGGTAGAATAGGAATATTTCAAAATATGTTGGGGTAAAGAGATAAATGTTGAGGTAGAAAAACAAATTTTTCAATATATCAACTGTTGTTTATTCAAAATGCCAACAAAGGTTTGTCTGATCGGTAAAGAGCCATGATCCATATTTCCTAATAATATGAGTCAGCTAAATATTGAAGCCGCTTGCTCTACTCCTGGTGAACTCAACTCGACTCGACTCGACTAAACTAAACTTTTATTCTCCAAAATATAAATTTTCTTAAAATGAAATTAATCTAAGATGTTGATTATATATTTTTCCATATATATTTCCAATAATGCTCACCGATTATTGATTGATTCTAATGTCTTGCAAGTGTCCGTGTCTCAAATACACTTGGCATGTCGCATCCAAGAGCAGCCAAATACTCTTTCTTGGTGACAATGTTTGAGTCTCTTCTCCTTGGAATCATTTTCATGACTGTTATTTTCTTGAGTAAACAACACTTTCCTATGATCTTTACCAAGAGTGATGATATGATACATGCTGCTCAGTAAAAGAGATTATGAATCTAATACTATTAATACTAGTACTCAGTAAAAGAAATTATGAATCTAACAATTTTGCATTTGCAGTTTGCCGTAATATATTAAATTTTACATTCCTAAATTTACTAATATTACTACTATATAAAAACATTGAGGCCTTCATTTTCATGACTGTTATTTTCTTGAGTAAACAACACTTTCCTATGATCTTTACCAAGAGTGATGATATGATACATGCTGCTAGTGAATTGGCATACCTTCTTGGTATAACCATGATTCTCAATAGTGTTGCACAAACTCAGGCCCGGCCCGGACACAGTATCGGGCCTCCTAAAAATGAAGGCCTCAATGTTTTTATATAGTAGTAATATTAGTAAATTTAGGAATGTAAAATTTAATATATTACGGCAAACTGCAAATGCAAAATTGTTAGATTCATAATCTCTTTTACTGAGTACTAGTATTAATAAATTAGAGGGTGTAAAATTTAATACATTACTCCATCCGACCTTAATTATAAGCAAATTTTCACATTTTAGATTCATTGAAAAACAAATGTATCTACTCTATGATTATAATTAAGGTCAAATACATTGATTATCCAATGAATTTAAAAAGTTGAAATTTGCTTATAATTAAAGTCGTAAGGACGAATTTTACTTCAAAAATACTCAACTTAAGTAGCTAGGAAATATATTATTATCATTGATTATACTATGAATTTTTTTATATTAATTTAAATGATGCTTGTTTTATTTATGATATTTGCAATTTAAATCGGGGATATTTTTTTTAAAAAAATTTCATTTTTATTTATCAAAAATGACCACATTTTTTTTTTACACAGGACCTCCAAAAACTCGGGGACGGCCCTGCACAAACTATATCAGGTGATTAATTACTTGCTTTCGTCACTGGAAAAAGTTTAATTTATTTGCATTTTAATATAGTTTTTTTAATTTTGAGGACATTTATATATATAGGTGTGGTAATTGGATGTGGATGGCAAGTTATGGTTGGTTACATAAACTTGGCATGTTATTACATTGTTGGACTCCCTATTGGAATTTTCCTTGGTTTCAACCAGCATTTAGGTGTCAAGGTATTCAATTTTTCTTGCTCAAGAAAATGTATCTTCCTTAAATCATCAAAGTTACCTATATTTCTATTAGGTTTTTTTATATTGTCTTTCTTATCTTATAAAATCGGTTTATAATGCGAAGAGTGTCACTCTGTTGAACATTTTTCAAAATTTTTCTATTTTTAATTTGATACTTGAATTTTCACTAATATTTTCGCTTTATTAGTCATGTGTGAAAAATATGCATGGGGGGGTTGGCCGAAATCAATAGACTCTAATATTATAAAAGGATATTGTATTATGTCGAACTCATTTTTACAAAAACGAGTTTGTAAAGTGAAGATGTCACTTTTTATAAACTCTTTTGATTGTTAAAAATGTATCTCTTTTCAATGTGAAATTTAGATGAAACGACACATATCACTATGAGTTTAACCAGGAGTCTCTAATAAAGTTCTGAGAATGTTGGGTTAAAACATTTATGAAATATAGTCTTTTACGGTTTTACCTTTATGTTGGGTGAAAAAATGCTTTATGTTTAGAATTTTTAACAAATAGTACTGATGGTTTTGATGTCCAACTTATCTTATGTTATGATTTCCCTTTGTTGAAAATTTACATATTTGTGGCATAGGGTCTCTGGGGAGGTACAATGTGCGGTAATGTTCTTCAGATTTTGGTTCTCATAGTAATTATTTATAAGACCAACTGGACCAAAGAGGTAATTATCATTATTATTATTATTATTTAATAAACATCCAAATCCAGGTTTTTAGTGTAATTTATGGAAATATGATTGCAGGTAGAACAAACTGCTAATCGCATACGAATTTGGAGCAGTAGCAACAACCGTAAAAAGGACTTGATTTAAAATGTTTGTGTGGGATTCAATTTATTCAAACCATATATGAATTGTATGTTTATACACATATCGGATGTCAAATTGTGTGTGCAAGAAATATTTCTCTTTATACAAATCTTGTAACAACATCTTTTCTTATGTCAAATACTGTAGTTGTATATATCATGTGATGTCTCTGGTTGCAGAATCGGAACACTCGCTTAGGGTACAAACTATTGCAATTTACAATGATATTTGAACACCTTTCAATTTTTTACACTCATTCAATATTTCATTTTATTTTTATCTCTCTTCCTATCACATCACTAATTTATCACATTTGTCTCATCGGCTTCTCTTATCTCTTTCTCTTTCAAGCTACATACACTCATATGAGTATACACCAAAAATTTCCTAAAATTTAAGGTTTAATTGTACTTTTGGTCCCCCTATTTTGTCAAATCTGCGATTTTGGTCCCCTTATTTTAAAATCAAACATTTTAGTCCCCCTATTTTGATTTTTGTTGCACTTTTGGTCCCCCAACCTATTTTTTAACCAAGTGGCAACAAAAACGCTTATGTGGGAATACATGTGGCAAATAAAAATGCCATGTAAGTAAATATTTTAATTTTAAGTTTTTAATTTCCAATATGAAAAATATTAATTTTTAAAAAAATTGAAATATTTTTTTAAAAAAAATCTGAATAACCAAAAAATATAATTTTTAAAAAAAATCTGAAATATTAATTTATTTTGAAAAAAACCAAAAAAAAAAAAGACAAAACAAAAAATATTAATTTTTAATAAAATATCTAAAAAATTATTTAATATTTCAGTTTTTTTCAAATAATATTTTATTTTCAGATTTTAAAAAGAAAATAATAATTTCAGTTTTTTAAAAAACTAATATTTCTGATTTTTATAAAAATTATAATATTTGAAATATTACATTAAAAAAATCTGAAAATCGAAATTTTTTTAAATTTATTTAAAAAAAAAACTGAAAAAACTAATTTTTTTAAAAAAAATCTGAAATATTAATTTTTTTAAATAAATCTATAAATTTTTTTAAAAAAATATAAAATAAATTTTCAGATATTTTTTTAAAAATTAATTTTTCGGTTTTTTTAAATTAATATTTTTTTTTTTCAACTTTTTTAAAATTAATAATTTTGGTTTTTTCAGTTTTTTTCTAAAAAAAAAAATTAATATTTCAGATTTTTTAAAAAAATTATATTTTTTGGTTTTCCAGATTTTTTTTAAAAAAATCAATATTTCTTAAAAAATTATAGTATCTTTCTTATTGAACATTAAAAAATTAATATTATAATTAAAATATTTGTTGATGTGGCACTTTTATTTGCCACATGTATTGCCATGTAAGCGCTTTGGTTGCCACTTGGTCAAAAAATGGGATGGGGGACTAAAAGTGCAACAAAAATCAAAATAGGGGGACTAGAATGTTTGATTTTAAAATAGGGGGACCAAAATTGCAAATTTAGCAAAATAGGGGGACCAAAAGTGCAATTAAGCCAAAATTTAATTAATAATATAATCACATATTTAAGGTTTAAATATGTTTTTAATCCCTACATTTGGACCTATATTTAAGAATAGTTCCTACATTCTAAAAGCAATTAAAAAGTTCAAGTTCAAGTTCAAGTTCAATTAAATAGGGGGATCAAAAGTTCAGGTTTTTCAAAATAGGGGATTAAAAAGTTGGCTTTTAAAATAGGGGGATCAAAAGTTTAAGTTTTTCAAAATAAGGGGATCAAAAGTGCATTAAAGCCTTTAAAATAATAATTGAAAGTGGTTTGGGTTAAGGTATAATTGGTCATGTTGTGAATTCGTTAGAGTCACACAAATACTTTGATTCGTGAAGTAAAATTAATGACAACCAAATAAAGCAGTAACATAATAACAACCACAAGCAAAATAAAAAAGTGAAAGAGAAAGAACAAAAGAACAAACAATATTGTTTATTTAGTTCGATCCAATAATGACCTACGTCTGAAAAAGATAGCAGTACTCCGTTCAACTAATATTAATGAGCTTCATTAAAACTAGATTCCAAAAGCATTGAATTGGAAAAAATTTATATATAAAAAGATAGATTTAATCTTAAAATTCATAGATGTTTATAATTTCTTGAGTTTATATTTTTAAATAAAGGTGTGAACTAAAAGATCAATGTTACTTAAAGTTTCTCTTTTATTTATTTAATATGTTATTAAAATCCATAAAAGTTAACAACTTATGCATTTTTAACCCCATAAAAAAATTCAAATTCTGTCGCAGACTCAAAGTCCATCTAAATATTTTAGTCTAACTCCATCAGCACACTTCTTTTTTTCCTTCTTCTTTGTTTTTGGTAAATCCTCACACGTTTGACACGTTCAAAACTAGACACATTTGAATGATTACTTGGAAGTGAAAAGTTTGAAGGATGTTAAATATGTTTTGTGGAGTGAGATAGTGAAGATATGGAAGATAGCATTTCCAGTAGCTTTGTGTTCACTGTTTCAGTTTCTGAATAACTCTTCAACTTCAATCTATGCTGGTCATCTTGGAGACATTGAGCTTTCTTCTTTCTCTGTTTATCAAAGTGTCATCACTCCTATCTATTACTCCTTGTTGGTTAGTTATTTAATACCTTTACTCATCCCTCTCATTCATCCAAAGGATTTTGTACTATGTTTAAGTTGGAAGAAGGGAAAATTTAGAAGAGAGACTTTATAATTTTCATCATTCAAAATGTCATGTACATTTATAGTGTGTTTGAATGAGAGAATATTACGAGACAATGTAATCCGAGGTATTGTCTGCTTTGAACATAGTGTATTACACTTGAGGGTGGAAAGGAACATTGATGCTAGAAAGAGGGGGCAGACACTACATGCCCTCTAGCCCATTAACCTCGATTGGCGGGGCAATTGTTCTTGTACACCAAAAAAATATCAATCAACCCAAAAAAATATCCAAAAGCTAAACCTCAACCATCAAAGGATCGCATTAGACCTCAGCTTGCAGCACCAATTTCAATTGGAGAGAAGAAGAGCAATAGACAATTTCAATTTTAGTGTCAGAAACAAGAAATGCATCCATATTATAATGGTTGTCTCATCAAGATACAAATAAACATGACTTGATATCCAACTCACTGCATATATCAGTAAATCAAGTGACAAACTTCACAGCAGCAGAAAATTGAGTCTAAAAAGGCTAGTCAACAAAGAAGTGAAAATTGGTGAAGAAATGAAGCACCAAACAATTGGTCTAAATCACAGACAAAAAAAAATCTGTCATGTACAAAGCTTCCCCACATCCTTGCTACCATAAACAAGTATTCATAAGGACCTAAGAGCACCTCCAGTGGAGGTTCTTTATGCATTGTCCGCCAGGCTGTCAAGGGAAAGTACCACTTTTTTCAATTATTTATTTCTGGAGTCCGCCACAGTGGAATAGTCGTTCCGTCAGGACGCAACGTTCGTGAGAGTGAGAAACGCAATAAAAAATTAACCAACTCTACTCATATAAAATCCATCCTATACTATCACCTCACACTGAAGCCATATGAAAAAATCCAGAAAATTTCTCTCAAGTAGAAACACCACACCTTGCACAAGAAAAACACATAAAATATCCAGATCTGGATTTATTCTTTAGTAAGAAGAAGTTGGATACTTGAAACAACACCAAATTGAAGATCCAAGCTTGATGAGGGAAGTAGAATCAAGGGATGAGTCCCTTTCTAAATTCATGTCTGAGATGTAAATTTAGAAATTGGAAAAGATGAGGTTGGTTCTTCTAGAGCCATCAAGAAAAGAAGTTGAAAACTAGAAAATGAAATCTGTTTATTCTATATTTTTCCATTTTAATTAAATATACTTGAATTAATAAATGTAAAAAATTATAAATGTAAATAAAATATTCATATATTGCATGAATAGTGGGACCCATCGTGAGTTCTTTTGAAATTGCACCATTGGAGTAAAAATTAAAAAAGTTCTTCACAATGATGTGGTATTGTGGGACCCACTCCAAGAACTCAAAATGAGTTGCACCATTGGAGTAATATCTATTGTAGAACATGTGTTTATAAACAGCACCTGCAACCCATCTATGCTAATACATGTGGGAAATATGTAAAATCATGTCTGAAACAATCAATATCTAGTTTAGAACAAGTGATTATGTATCAAGTTACACACAGCATCTGCAAGCACTGACCCTTCCATGCTATACATCTGACAAATTTTTAAAATCATCTCTGAAGCATGATGGCAGAGATCATTTTTTAATGATTTCTCTCGCCATATTTTGCAATCTCGCATGGCTTTAAGCATGTCCCATTCAGCATAGTCAGTAGCGACGTTCTTTCCTTTACATCAAAAGGGTTCTCCAACTTTTCATAATGAAACTACATAATATAGTCAGCATAGTCAGTAACAATCAGCATGAATACAAAGACTATTATAAGTCTATTAAGATACTAGTATACAAACAGTTCAATATCACCATTTAGCAAAGAAAAGTAGTCTTTTTCAGTTTGTGGGATAATCCAATTGAATAGATTTGCAGCAGAAAGCTAAAAGTTGTTCTTTCAGAATGACATGTTAGTGAACGTGTCATGTCTCCATTAATTCTATATTGTGATCTGGCAATTGTTTCCTACTTAGAGGAATATAATAGGGTAGTGATAAGATTAATACACAGTACACACCAGACAAATGCAATTTCATAATATGGTAAAAACAACAAAACTGGTTTAATAACAATCTCAACTTCTTGAAGAATGGTTAAAATATTAAGAAACAGATGAAACACACTTCTCTTGATCATAAAACCCAATGACATCAATGGAATCAGTGAGCATTTGCACAAGTCACTGGCTTGGTTGGATGCAGGGTAAATGAAAAACACAATATCATTATGGGTCTAGAACTATGTATGGGGAACCATAAGAGCTGAATGGATTAAGTGATCATTAAGTTACTTATTCAAACACTAAGATAAACTAGTGCATGTTGAGTTTAGCAAAATCACAGTTTCACCATGATTTTGTTGATGCTCCAAAAGTGTAGTTGTTACCAAAATCACAGTGGAACGCCATGTACTAAGAAACAAAAGAGACAGTGGACACACAGAACAGAAGCAGAGTAATTCATCAACATCTTGGCTAAAAAAATATGTATGTAGTATTCAATATCTCATCAAAGTTAAACCTTAACATGCAATTATTCTACTAGTACTCACCGAATTATTCTGTTAGTCATAACATAACCCAATCTTCTGATTAAGCTATAAACTTTGAATGACAAGTGAAATTTGTCACACCACAACCAAATCAAAAATGCTGTTGGTCATCCTTTAACACAGAATTCACAATACCAGAAACAACTACAGACACTAAGAAACTAGTATACATAATATGGTGAAACTACTTAATATGGTGGTAAAACTACATAATATAGTGGTGAAACTACTTAATAGTGAAACTACATAATAGGGTGAAACTACTTAATATAAAATAGTGGTGAAACTACATAATATAGTCAGCATAGTCAGTAACAATAGTATAGTGAAACTACATACTAATATGGTAAATAAGTCAAAACTACTACCTGGTATCCTGGAGTGTCTTTGTTGTACCATGTCTCCCTTATTTGTTGTCCAACCAACTTTGCGAAATACAAAACTACTTTGTCCACGGTAGTAGTGGCATCAAAAGCGAAACTCAGCAGATCTGCAGGATTTATTGTTACCTTCTTGTGTCCAAGCTTGTCATTTATCTCCCTTGCCATTCGGATGAATTCCTGCCCGTCATCCTCCGATTGAGGAACCGGGAGGCGGCCAAGCATAGAAGTAAACTTATACAAAGCCTGGAAAAATAGATGCTGCACACCCATGGACCCGGAAACATTATAGGGATCACTTATAGCTTTTGTGAGTGGGCTAAAGCTATATGCTTTTTTTTGCAGCAATTACAAAACTTCCGCCTTCGAATGTACCGTAATCTGTAGTGTCTTCATCAAACGTGAAGGATGATGCGGTAACTTTCGTTATTTTCCTTTTGTGTCCATCATTTAACCCTGCCATGCCGTAAACTTCAGAGAAAATCACAGAATCTCCGTCTTCAAATTGAATCCGTTCATCGAATTCCCAATGACACCAATGGGGGATATCCATTGCTGATGGATGAAATCACATGGGGGTGCGATTCATCGCTTTCATAAGCCACAAAGTTAGGTCCAAAATCAACGAAGATATGACCGTAATGGCCTCTAGTCTCACTTTTAATGAAACCAATTGCAGGTTTATGATTAAAGCAGAAATCATTGTACTCCACAGCTTTCTCAAAGCTAATTTCAGAAAATACAACCACCTACAGTATAACAAATAAAATAGTCAATCAGATTATTCATTCTTACACTAAAATCTGAGGAAAGCACATGGACATACACTGTAACTGTCAAGCATTTCCTTGTCAAGTTGATTTGTTAAAGTAATGTAGATCCAAATCTTTATGCAACTCCATTAACTTCTTAGCAATTGACATGGCTTTGTATGAACCGATATCAGTCTCTGAAAACATGCTTTTATCCTTGGATAGGTCAACATGACCCACTTTTGCAATATCATGTAAGGTCAAGTGTTTGAACCCGGAAGAAATTCTATTACTCCCTCCGTTCCAAAATATAAGTCGTTTTAACCATATTACACAAATTAAGAAATGTAATCATTGTTGTATATAAAAGAGAAATTATGAGTAAGTTTACAAAATTGTCCTTCATTAATTGTATGGGAAAGATAAATGAAAGAATTGAAAGAAGAGAGAGAAATAAAAAGTTAAGGGTATAATAGGAAAAATAGCATTAAATGCTTCATTGGAATTGTAAAGCGACATATATTTTGGAACAAATTTTTTCTCCAAAGCGACATATATTTTAGAACGGAGGGAGTACTATATATAAAGAGGATTGTTCAATTTGGTGTGGATTTTTTATAATCCCTATTTTACCCCTTCATTTTGGGCTGGATCTTTTTATTCTTATATTGCCCTTGCATAACTACCCTCTTAATCAACTATCCATTTTCTACCACCAGTTTTTACATCTACGTTTTTATTTAAAAAATTCTTACCCACTTGCTTTTCTTCTTTCTTTCATCTCTCTAGTTCTTCTCTATTTTGTTTCTCATTAATTAGTTATTTTCTGATTTGTTTTTGAGTGTTGTATAATTTGGAGGAATAGAGTAATATATCAATTTTGACATCATGAAACAATAAGTAGTTGGTTAGTCTTCATTTTGATAAACTATAATATGCAAAAAAAATCTAAGATCAAGTGTGGAAGGAATTCAAGATTTTTACGGCCACAGTGGTTCAACAACCGTTTCCAAGTTCCAACATCTCTATATTTTGTAAGCAATTTACATATTTTGAATTTTCAATGTTAGATATAGTTATTGAATGATCTTTAACCTCGAGTCTCATTCATCATATAGTCTCTATATTATAGTGCACATATTTTAGTTTTGCAACAATCTTCAATGCATATACCATGTACATTTTGTTATGACATATTTTCATGAGACTTTCATATACTACAATAGTTTTCTTATATGTTGTTTTTCTTTTTTACAAAATATTTTTCTTTTATGTTAAAACAGCATATGGATATGTCTTGCATTTCCTTTTATTCAAAAAAAAAAAAAAAAAAAAAAAAAGTCTTCCATTTTCTACTATGAGTGGATAATTGTCTTCTCATTATGCAGGAATGGACAAACTATCTTCCACAATTTTCAACATAAAATTAAAATAGGGCGAATGTCCTTTGTTTTCTCCTTTTTCTTCCGTGTTTCTTTTTACCAACTCTCATGATTATTATGTTTCATTTTATGTTTTAACAATTTATGCAAGATGATTCAATGATCATGATTCAAGTTGTTTTCCCACCGAGTATCATGTCATGTACAAAGTTCGACAGAGATATAGTGTGGCTTTTATTCAATTGTATTGTTTAATTTGCCTATTCACCAAAGGATTTTTCATTTATAGTTTGTGTTCTTTTTTTTTTGTTCCATGTTTCTTTTCCCTTGATTTTGTGTTTCATTTATCGGTCGCCTAAAAATTAAAGATTATGATTTCACTATTTGTATTTGTAGTTGATTATTTGGTTACTTAATTTGCCCTTTATTACATGGGGTTATTTTAACAGACTAATAACAATAGGTAACTCCATTTAACCGACAAAAATAACTGCATATCATCACAAAGTTGGTTGTCATTTTATCAATTTTCATGTATGAATAGTGCAGTAACCACATAATAGAGAAGTGCATATTGATGTCATGCTACCATGCCAAAGGCTTAATTGGGACCCAATCATTCAATGAAAATACAAGAAGGATAAATTACATAGTGGGTAGATTTTAAGAGTGCAAGATGAAAACTCATTAACAACATCAACAAAAGGAAAGGATCGATCATCCAATAGGTAGTTTTAATGAATTTTTCATTCAAATTTGTTTGTCCATTGATTTTTTTACTGATAATTTATTTCTAATTAGTAATTCCATATTTTTCTAATTCTCCATGTCTATCTATATTGTCTTTGCCAAAGACAATGAAAAGAAACATATAAGTTAGTTCATTTTTCCACACCATGCATATTTACTCCAATTTCCACTTTCTTAGTCTTCTTTCTTTGTTTTTTAAATTGAAATAATGAGTATTTGTTAATCTGAAGGGAAAACAATTTTATGATTTGGTGTAGTTTTTTTTATTAAAAAATGTCCTTTATTTTATTCACAAATTTTTAAAAAGTAGTAATAATCACACAGTTGGCTAACTTTCGCCTCTAATAATAACCATTGAACATTGCAATTGAAATGAAGGGGGTGACACTGATGCACTTGATCAAACATAAAAACTAAAAAAAAAACTCATTGATTGTTTCTCATGTTAATTTTTATAGCCAATAGGTAGTAAAGATATAAAACTGACTTTCGATATTTGATGAACAGTAATGGTTTCTCATTTTAGTTCTTATAGTTTAATTATTAATCTCCATTTTTATTGGGTCAAATATTAATCTCTATTTTTTTATATTGTTTTTTAATTAGTTTCATTACTAATCTTTATTCTTTATTTCAATTCATAGATATCCCTATGGAGTATAAACATGGAGAGAAATAAGAGTCCGCATCTACAACAAATTACTTGATAAATAATTGGATATTAGAAGAAACACTAGACTGAAAAAGTAATTTGCCACAGGTAGAGGAAGAGAAAGGAATCAAGAAGAAAGAAAGATACAATAGAAGAAAAAAATAAAATAGTAGATGGAGATGAAGTTATATATGGTTGGTGCAACAAAGATTTTTTCTATGTAGTTTTATATATCTATGGGTTTCATAGTTTTGCTAACATGTTTATTCAATAATTATTTTTTTTGTGTCCGTGAAAGAAAAAAATTGTAGTTTTGCCAAGAAAAAAAAATGTATGTTCCATCTAAATTTAAATAATGTTGTTTTACGAATCATTTTATCAATTGTTAAACTATGCATAAATCGATTTATGTATTCTCAATCTTTTGTAAAAAAAAAAAGTTTTTTAAAGTGATCTTCTATACTATATCTATACTATATATAAAGAGGACTAATTTTTTTATTTGGAGTGGACTTTTCATAATGACAAAATTATCCTTGACATCACACAACATATAATAACTTCCAAGTAAAAAAAGAAAACCGCATATAATAACTTCCATGAGTTTAAAATAGAATATTAGAACAAATGCACCATGTATAATTTGTTTTCTGCACATAACTTCACCATAAAATGAAACAATATGTACCAATTTTCTTATCCCGAGCTTCACCATAAAACGAAACAAGATGACCGACTCTAATTGATCAACTATGTTTGCCTCAACTTCATCTTGGGATAATGATTCATATACATTTAAAGGTAATAGATTGAACGAAATTAAGAGTACTTTTATCTTTTCTATGAATTAAACTAAATACATTGTAAATATTGTGAATAAAAAAAAGAAAAAGAAAAACTATCAAGGGTAAGATATTTTATTAGTCTAACACAAATTAGAATTTGGGCTTCATAAATTTTAAATTTTGGTGAGAAGATTTAAACGAACATCGTCACAATTGTTTCATTTTGTTTCTGATGCGGTTATGATATAACTGTATATGGAATTTGCGTTAGATCTAATTGCAATTGTGGTTCTATGTTGGTAGCAGAGACTACCGCAATTACGAGTGCTGCAATTTGAAACCATTGGTTAGTTTATGAGTCACTTATAGTATTCAATATTTTTTTTCTATTTAACTTTTGCATCAGCATAAACTTTAATTGGTTAAATTTATTCATAAATAATTATTCTTTGTTTGTATTTTTTAAAATGCTCTTTGCATTTCCAAACAATTGTCTGCTATAAAACTGTAATCGGTGGTTACTAAGACAAAATCAGATCCGTATGCCATTATATCACGTGATAACAAGAGGTTTTAAGTTTCATGAACATTTTTTTTTTAATTTCCACCTCTACTTGGACATTTCTTAGTTTCTTAGAAAAAAAATGTAGAATGAGGTCAATTGTTAGCAAAATTACACTCTTTACAAACTTTGAAATTGTTAGCAAAATTACACAGAAGCATTAGTTAGCAAATTAATAAAACTGACTCTTGGGGGCGAGAGAATTGAGGCCAATTGTTAGACTTCATAGTTCATATCAATGTTATTTTAGAGATGATCATTCTTTTAATGATTTGTTCAAAAAAAAAAATTGATTTCCATTGTTTCTTTTATTATAGACTAATTTCATGCTTATTTAACACTTTCTTGCACTATGAAATATTTGGATGCTTGCTGTATGAAATTTCAGGACAATGCTATTGGATGTAAGGAGACAATAAATGATTTGTGGAATTGTGTGAAAGCTATTGTGCAAATGGTGTGATTATTTACTTTGATTATTTTCTTGCCGAAGTTATTTTCTTCTATATATGTTTTATGTGTGAATGACAATAGGGATAGCATACTTATTTTTTGTTTCAAAGTTCAATTAATTCGAATCACAATATTAAAAGTTTATAGCCAGGCTCATGAAAATCAAATAAGTACTTGCATGTTGCTCTCAATTTTTATCTTTTTCGATTGGATACTTGCAGTGTTTGATAGTCATACTATTTGGTTTGAAAGCAACTCTATGCCAAGAGAGGATACATGATTTCCTTTTTCATTTATTTCTTTCTAATTTTTCTTCCAATGTTTTTTCAGTTTGTGGATTTACAGAACTATCTTACGTTAATTTGAAACCTTTTATTTTTTAGATTGATGGCAAGGTGTTGCTTTATCTATAGTGGATCATTACATGTAAAATATATTTTTATCTTTATCTATAGTGGATCATGCAATATACAACCCTTAATGAAAGAAGCAAGCATGCGATTAACCTGAAGTTCATCAAATTGCGGGAACCGGATGTTCAAACTCAATCAAGTGTTGTGCCTACTGGTCTTCGGTTTGCTGCTTTGGGAGTTTGAACATCTGGTTCCCGCAATTTGATGAACTTCAGGTTAATCGCATGCTTGCTTCTTTCATTAAGGGTTGTATATTGCATGATCCACTACAGATAAAGATAAAAATATATTTTACATGTAATGATCCACTATAGATAAAGCAACACCTTGCCATCAATCTAAAAAATAAAAGGTTTCAAATTAACGTAAGATAGTTCTGTAAATCCACAACCTGAAATAACATTGGAAGAAAAATTAAAAAGAAATAAATGAAAAAGGAAATCATGTATCCTCTCTTGGCATAGAGTTGCTTTCAAACCAAATAGTATGACTATCAAACACTGCAAGTATCCAATCGAAAAAGATAAAAATTGAGAGCAACATGCAAGTACTTATTTGATTTTCATGAGCCTGGCTATAAACTTTTAATATTGTGATTCGAATTAGTTGAACTTTGAAACAAAAAATAAGTATGCTATCCCTATTGTCATTCACACATAAAACATATATAGAAGAAAATAACTTCGGCAAGAAAATAATCAAAGTAAATAATCACACCATTTGCACAATAGCTTTCACACAATTCCACAAATCATTTATTGTCTCCTTACATCCAATAGCATTGTCCTGAAATTTCATACAGCAAGCATCCAAATATTTCATAGTGCAAGAAAGTGTTAAATAAGCATGAAATTAGTCTATAATAAAAGAAACAATGGAAATCAATTTTTTTTTTTTGAACAAATCATTAAAAGAATGATCATCTCTAAAATAACATTGATATGAACTATGAAGTCTAACAATTGGCCTCAATTCTCTCACCCCCAAGAGTCAGTTTTATTAATTTGCTAACTAATGCTTCTGTGTAATTTTGCTAACAATTTCAAAGTTTGTAAAGAGTGTAATTTTGCTAACAATTGGCCTCATTCTACATTTTTTTTCTAAGAAACTAAGAAATGTTCAAGTAGAGGTGGAAATTAAAAAAAAATGTTCATGAAACTTAAAACCTCTTGTTATCACGTGATATAATGGCATACGGATCTGATTTTGTCTTAGTAACCACCGATTACAGTTTTATAGCAGACAATTGTTTGGAAATGCAAAGAGCATTTTAAAAAATACAAACAAAGAATAATTATTTATGAATAAATTTAACCAATTAAAGTTTATGCTGATGCAAAAGTTAGATAGAAAAAAAATATTGAATACTATAAGTGACTCATAAACTAACCAATGGTTTCAAATTGCAGCACTCGTAATTGCGGTAGTCTCTGCTACCAACATAGAACCACAATTGCAATTAGATCTAACGCAAATTCCATATACAGTTATATCATAACCGCATCAGAAACAAAATGAAACAATTGTGATGATGTTCGTTTAAATCTTCTCACCAAAATTTAAAATTTATGAAGCCCAAATTCTAATTTGTGTTAGACTAATAAAAAACCTTACCCTTGATAGTTTTTCTTTTTCTTTTTTTTATTCACAATATTTACAATGTATTTAGTTTAATTCATAGAAAAGATAAAAGTACTCTTAATTTCGTTCAATCTATTACCTTTAAATGTATATGAATCATTATCCCAAGATGAAGTTGAGGCAAACATAGTTGATCAATTAGAGTCGGTCATCTTGTTTCGTTTTATGGTGAAGCTCGGGATAAGAAAATTGGTACATATTGTTTCATTTTATGGTGAAGTTATGTGCAGAAAACAAATTATACATGGTGCATTTGTTCTGATATTCTATTTTAAACTCATGGAAGTTATTATATGCGGTTTTCTTTTTTTACTTGGAAGTTATTATATGTTGTGTGATGTCAAGGATAATTTTGTCATTATGAAAAGTCCACTCCAAATAAAAAAATTAGTCCTCTTTATATATAGTATAGATATAGTATAGAAGATCACTTTAAAAAACTTTTTTTTTTTTACAAAAGATTGAGAATACATAAATCGATTTATGCATAGTTTAACAATTGATAAAATGATTCGTAAAACAACATTATTTAAATTTAGATGGAACATACATTTTTTTTTCTTGGCAAAACTACAATTTTTTTCTTTCACGGACAAAAAAAAAATAATTATTGAATAAACATGTTAGCAAAACTATGAAACCCATAGATATATAAAACTACATAGAAAAAATCTTTGTTGCACCAACCATATATAACTTCATCTCCATCTACTATTTTATTTTTTTCTTCTATTGTATCTTTCTTTCTTCTTGATTCCTTTCTCTTCCTCTACCTGTGGCAAATTACTTTTTCAGTCTAGTGTTTCTTCTAATATCCAATTATTTATCAAGTAATTTGTTGTAGATGCGGACTCTTATTTCTCTCCATGTTTATACTCCATAGGGATATCTATGAATTGAAATAAAGAATAAAGATTAGTAATGAAACTAATTAAAAAACAATATAAAAAAATAGAGATTAATATTTGACCCAATAAAAATGGAGATTAATAATTAAACTATAAGAACTAAAATGAGAAACCATTAATGTTCATCAAATATCGAAAGTCAGTTTTATATCTTTACTACCTATTGGCTATAAAAATTAACATGAGAAACAATCAATGAGTTTTTTTTTTAGTTTTTATGTTTGATCAAGTGCATCAGTGTCACCCCCTTCATTTCAATTGCAATGTTCAATGGTTATTATTAGAGGCGAAAGTTAGCCAACTGTGTGATTATTACTACTTTTTAAAAATTTGTGAATAAAATAAAGGACATTTTTTAATAAAAAAAACTACACCAAATCATAAAATTGTTTTCCCTTCAGATTAACAAATACTCATTATTTCAATTTAAAAAACAAAGAAAGAAGACTAAGAAAGTGGAAATTGGAGTAAATATGCATGGTGTGGAAAAATGAACTAACTTATATGTTTCTTTTCATTGTCTTTGGCAAAGACAATATAGATAGACATGGAGAATTAGAAAAATATGGAATTACTAATTAGAAATAAATTATCAGTAAAAAAATCAATGGACAAACAAATTTGAATGAAAAATTCATTAAAACTACCTATTGGATGATCGATCCTTTCCTTTTGTTGATGTTGTTAATGAGTTTTCATCTTGCACTCTTAAAATCTACCCACTATGTAATTTATCCTTCTTGTATTTTCATTGAATGATTGGGTCCCAATTAAGCCTTTGGCATGGTAGCATGACATCAATATGCACTTCTCTATTTTGTGGTTACTGCACTATTCATACATGAAAATTGATAAAATGACAACCAACTTTGTGATGATATGCAGTTATTTTTGTCGGTTAAATGGAGTTACCTATTGTTATTAGTCTGTTAAAATAACCCCATGTAATAAAGGGCAAATTAAGTAACCAAATAATCAACAACAAATACAAATAGTGAAATCATAATCTTTAATTTTTAGGCGACCGATAAATGAAACACAAAATCAAGGGAAAAGAAACATGGAACAAAAAAAAAGAACACAAACTATAAATTAAAAATCCTTTGGTGAATAGGCAAATTAAACAATACAATTGAATAAAAGCCACACTATATCTCTGTCGAACTTTGTACATGACATGTTACTCGGTGGGAAAACAACTTGAATCATGATCATTGAATCATCTTGCATAAATTGTTAAAACATAAAATGAAACATAATAATCATGAGAGTTGGTAAAAAGAAACACGGAAGAAAAAGGAGAAAACAAAGGACATTCGCCCTATTTTAATTTTATGTTGAAAATTGTGGAAGATAGTTTGTCCATTCCTGCATAATGAGAAGACAATTATCCACTCATAGTAGAAAATGGAAGACTTTATTTTTTTTTTTTTGAATAAAAGGAAATGCAAGACATATCCATATGCTGTTTTAACATAAAAGAAAAATATTTTGTAAAAAAGAAAAACAACATATAAGAAAACTATTGTAGTATATGAAAGTCTCATGAAAATATGTCATAACAAAATGTACATGGTCTATGCATTGAAGATTGTTGCAAAACTAAAATATGTGCACTATAATATATAGACTATATGATGAATGAGACTCGAGGTTAAAGATCATTCAATAACTATATCTAACATTGAAAATTCAAAATATGTAAATTGCTTACAAAATATAGAGATGTTGGAACTTGGAAACGGTTGTTGAACCACTGTGGCCGTAAAAATCTTGAATTCCTTCCACACTTGATCTTAGATTTTTTTTGCATATTATAGTTTATCAAAATGAAGACTAACCAACTACTTATTGTTTCATGATGTCAAAATTGATATATTACTCTATTCCTCCAAATTATACAACACTCAAAAACAAATCAGAAAATAACTAATTAATGAGAAACAAAATAGAGAAGAACTAGAGAGATGAAAGAAAGAAGAAAAGCAAGTGGGTAAAAACTTTTTAAATAAAAACGTAGATGTAAAAACTGGTGGTAGAAAATGGGTAGTTGATTAAGAGGGTAGTTATGCAAGGGCAATATAAGAATAAAAAGATCCAGCCCAAAATGAAGGGGTAAAATAGGGATTATAAAAAATCCACACCAAATTGAACAATCCTTTTTATATATAGTAATAGATAATAGATGTATATATCTTTAAAAGAGTTGGAAAACCTCACCATCAGAGCTCTGAGGGTGTTTTTATCCTCTTCTGACCATCTCGCGTAAGCTTTAGGCATTATATAGAACCCTGAAAATGAGATATATAAAATGATTAATTATGAAACGAAATTGATTATCACGATTTATGAAATTAGGATACCTAAAATGACTCCTAAAATCACGATTCATAAAATTGATTATCCTAAAATCACGATGCGGAAAAAGCGGATACATAAACTAATCACGATGATTCGTCAAGATTCAATGGAAATCACAATTATACATACAAAAGCAATAACGCGATACAAAAATCAACTAACTGTGAAAAGAAATCGATTAACCGATTCATCAAGATTCAATGAGATTAATCATGAAACGAAATTGATATCCTAAAATCACGATCCATGAAATTAGGATACCTAAAATGACTCCTAAAATCACGATTCATGAAATTGATTATCCTAAAATCACGATGCGTAAAATGATTATACGATGGAAACGGAAAACGCGGATGCATAAACTAATCACGACGATTCGTCAAGATTCAATGGAAATCACAATTATACATAAAAACGCAATAACGCGATACAAAAATCAACTAACTATGAAGCAGAACGGTAGAGAGAAAAGCGTTGCAGAACGGTAGAGAGAATAGCGTTGCGGTAGAATTGTTCAACTGGAACGAACTAAGTGTTCTTGCTAATTTCGTTTGAATAATAACCCGCCAAATGAAATTTGTACCAAACAAACGGATTCACATTTGTACCAAATGAAATTTATTATTATTATTATTATTACTAGCGGGCCAAACGGGCACGTTCCGTGCCCGTTTGTGTGATCGATATATTTTTTATTCTGCTAATTTTATGTTGAAGATTATTATAAATTTTTATACTTTTTTTTTTTTTTTTAAAGTTTACTTTTGGAAAACAACAAATTAAGTCACATAGAAAAGTTGAATTAAACGTAAAAAAACCATTAAGTGAAAATGCAGATATCTCATTAGACAGACTATCTTGCATTATTAACTGAGATATATACATTAGCAAAACAAAAAATGCGAATAGAATATCATTTGTCCATCTGTCCTTTTTTTTCTAATATGTTAATGTGTAAATAAATCAATCTTAATTTTTTCTATTGTTAGACTTTATAGATAAGTATAGATTATTACTAGTGGCCAAACGCGCCCGTTTGTGTGATCTTCGTTTTCTATTTTGCTAATGTATATAAATTGGAAATATTGATTTATTATAAATTTGATTTTTATTTAAACTAATTTGTGTATTTTTAGTTTCCCTCAAAATAAAAAGTGTACTTTACATGCATTAATGGTCCAAACTATAGGTAAAGTATCACACCTGTAGATATATGTTTATTATCGATTATTGTCTTTATTTAATTGACGATCAATTTTCAAATTAACGGAGCCTCTTACTCTTGAGAACGACAGGGTTAATACCAATATCGATGCCTATTAAAAAAATTAAAAATAAAAAGAATTTTTTTTTATTTTTATTTTTATTTTTTTATTTTTTTATTTTTTTTTATTTTTATTTATTTTTTTTTAAAAATAAAAAGAATATATTACACACTAAAATAGAAATAAGTGTTTGCTTAAAATTACATCTAAATCTATTACTATATATAAAGAGGACTAATTTTTTAATTTGGAGTGGACTTTTCATAATGACAACACTGCCCTTGACACCACATATCATGTAATAACTTCCAACTTCATAAACATAATGCTAAGTTTAAAAAAAAACCGCATAACACACATAAATAAAACATCCTAAATCCAAATTCAACTGCCCATGCTATCATATAACTGCATGCATTCGAGATGGGGAGACAAAATCGATATGATACCATCATTCCATGTAAATTAATTCTCCTACTAATACTTCCAATCTTTCTCCTACAACTCTTCAACAATCAAAGTGTAACATCCGACATATGACCATTACCCGGTTGTATTGTAAGTTAACACATTTCTAATAACCGCACACAACAAGGCATAACATAACTGTATGCACGGGTTCACAAATTTGCACTCACATAGAGATACCACAGCATTTTGTTATTAGAGGAGTACCCAAAAAAGATTGGCGCAAAGCAATATCAAAGGTTAGTTTTTTTTTTCTTCTTCTGTAAATATATCAAAGTTTAGTTTAATAACTAGAAATTGTCATTTTTGCCAATGCATATCAACATTTGGAATGTCTTCAATTATTGTTCTACATTGTGTCAAAAAAAAAATTATTGTTCTACACTCTTCCACTTTATTTCTAATGCAATTTTAAATGCTTCTATTTGCTTATATATATATATATATATATATATATATATATATATATGGTTTTATTTTCAATGTTATTGCCAAAATCATCATTTCTTTCAAATCTGAATTATTTTCAGAAGGTTAGATTAGAAATTTGTTTACAACGAGGAAATATAAAAATTTATATGACAAAACACATATGAGAAATTATTTACTTTCCCAATTTTTGCCCTCGCTTTTAAGTTACCCCAACACATATCTAACTGCACAGAAAAGGATTAACAACTATAAACAAAAACATTAAAAAAAAAAAAAATCTATAACCACCACATAAAGGGATTAACAACTACTCTGAGGAATATTTCCTTCTCACACAAAGGAACATGTTTCACCACTTCATTGCAAATGGGTGCAAATTCTAATTTCTTTTTACTTGGTTTCTCTACTTTCAATAAAGACCAAATTCTACATGTTTTCATTACTAATTGTTTCACTCCTTTTTTCTTAGAAATTTAGAAACGGGTACTACCTTTGAAGGTTGTGATTAGAGGCACAAATGCAATGAAACATCACATGAAAGGAGAGCAATTTTTTAAAACAAAAATAAATTCATAATGGGTGGGGGGTGCCGAAATGTTATTTTATACTTTCGTCCAAAGATATGCACACATTAATAACCACTACAACTTTTCTCCTAATTTGTTAATTATCCTTGGTTTTAATATCGGTTTTTCAATCCTCTTATGCAGGAATGGAAATGACAACTTTGAAAGATGCACATTAGCCACAACAAATAAGGTTTCAATCCTATTTTATTTTGTTTTATAATTGTCTCTTATTATCATCGTTTGAATGAATATATGACAGACTCCATTATGAAAAGTAGTAACCCCTGCACAATGTAAGAGAACCATCTGAACCATTCCATAATGAGGGAACTAACTGTGGTAGTTTGCTTTCAATTTTTTTTTTAAGGTTATGGATTGAGTTTGAGTGACGATAAAGGAAAACAATTATAGTCACTCAAATTAAGAGAACAAAACAAATTAACAAATATATTTTCATGAACAGGTGTGTGGTTGGCAAAACCAGGGGCTAAAATCGATGTCAGGGAAATGGAGTGGATGCGTGAAGAAACAAACATGTAAGAAGAATGCAGAATTGAGGTCTATTTTGATTTCTTCGTTTAAGTCCTTTTTTTTTTTTTTTTTTACCAATCATCCCTTTTAAAGCTTTCATATTTTCCCAAATTTTAAATTTTTGCCTAAAAAGGTTATTGTCACTTTAGGTTGCAGATTGAACTTTTTTAAAGATCAGCCAAAGAGAAAAATCAACTTTGATATTTCAATGAAAATGCAATCATTTTATTTAAATTTCTCTTTGTTTTTAAAGTTTAACGACCTTTTTTTTTTTAAGAAAATACAAAACAATAGGTTTTTTTTTCAATTATTTTTGTATTCAACTTTGATGCAATTTCAGCTATATTTGGAATTTTATATGGTCTTCACAAAACTAATGAAAAATTGGTCAGGATGTCTACATTTATATATTAAAGGCTACTCAAAAAAAAAAAGTAAAGTCTTATCATGTATAAACACTTTCGATAAAATTTTGATTTGCATTTTTGGAGTGGTTTAGTTCTTTCATTCTTTGGTTCATACTGATGTTTCTCTTTTTTTTGGTTTATATTAATCCTAATGATTGAATTCATTATCCACTGTGTCACTTCTTTTCTAATGTCATTTATCTCCGGTTCCTCTCCATATTTGTCTCTCATTTCAATTATTTATTTTGTTTCCAGTGTGGTACATAGCGTGGATGGTCGAAGTAATATAATTTTCACATAATCAAGCAATGAAGAAAAGTAATTTTGTTTTTAGTCTTTATTCTACTTTGATTCCACTTTGTATGCATTTTTATTCTTGAATAAGTATTTCATAATTTTTTGAATATGCAGTTTATTTATGTCAAATTGATGTAAAATGACATGGAAATAGAAGTTATTTTGGCCGCATCTTTCTTTTGTATATGTTCAATGTGAAAGAATAAATAACTCTTATAATTTTGGGATGTTTGAATTCTAACTGTGGTTTACAAAGTGAAAGGTTTAAATGAAGAGGCTATTAGATATGATGTGAAAAGGTTACTGCAATAACTCAAAAATACGAGGTACTTTGATTGTTGGGCTAAGCAAAAATGAAAAACAATTTTTTCCAATATTGCTTTTACATACGTTAGCATAACAGAAAACACAAATCACACAAATGGGCACGCACAATAACAAAACAAAAAAAGGCGGATTGACGGGCACGGGAGTGCCCGTCGGGACGCTAGTTTGTAAATAATTGGGACCATGAGAGATGACGAAAGGATCGTAAATAATTGTATATATGATGATTAATGAGTTAAAAAACACATAATTGGCCTAAACACTATTAAAAAAAACTGCGAATAAAGTTTAAATAAGAGCAATAAAATAAGAGGATACAACACATACTCAACATTTCATTTCATTGCTAGGCATAAGAGGATACAAAAAAAATAAAGGCCAACAAAAACTTACAACTTTAAAATCTCTTAATTAGAATTAGAATAGAGATACATCTGACAAACGTTACATATTCACATTTTGAATACTATGAGTACTATCACATTTAAAATTCCTTAAGCGTCCACTTTTTTTATTGCGGGTATAATTTTTTAATAGTATGTTTTTTTGGTGTAATTTTGTGTAACTTAATACTAACAAACACTTCGAAAAAATTGATCTCTATAAAAAATTATGGCAAAACAAAATTATTGACGGTTGATATCATCATCAATTGTTCTCCCTTAAACATGTAGCACCCTCTCTTATTCTCCAACAAATCCAAAAATGTAAAGAACAAACATGTATGATATATCACTACAACATCTAGAAGACATATGAATTAGTCGTTAATATAAATCATGTTTTACTAATTAACCCTATAAAAATGTGGGCATATGTTAATATAAAATATTCTCACATTCATGCCTAATACTTGTTTATTCATGTAATCATTTTCTTCACCATTTTCATTGACCGTAATTTTAGATTACAATTTCTTACACGAAAGAGTATTTGCATCTTGTTATAATGGTCATGGTTGCATTTTTTTTTTGTAATTAGATTTCTTTATGGTAAACAACTTATGATGTCCATTTGATAATAAATCATTTAAAATTGAATAGACAAAAAATTTAAATGTAACAAAGGATAACCTTATGTCAATAAACAACTTCTACCAAAGCAACTTTCAAAAAACTTAACCCTACATACACATGAGAAACTTTATGAAATTAATATCATATTTTTGTAACATAAGATTAACTCAAAATTGAAAAAGAATTCATTGAAGATTAAAAATAAACCAACGAAAAGAGATGCAATCAACAATACGAAGCAAACAAAGAAATTCTTTTTTTTTTTTGACAAACAAACAAAGAAATTCTTAAACCATTCATATATGTATACTAAGTTTATCGGCCGTGAGACCCTTCATTCAAACAAAAAATATTTGAATCAATACAAAGAGAACGAAAAGAAGAGCATATATCTTGATATTTCTTACGTGGTTGATCTCCTTCATTTAATTTTTGCTCGCATGTGTGCCTCTAATTACAGTTAGTCACCATGTTTAGGTTTAAATGAAAAAGAGGAATTAAACAAATAGTAATTGCAAAATGTAGAATTTTTTTATATATTTAAAGATGAGAAACCAAACCAAGAAAGTAGAAAATAAAATTTATCCTCACTTATGAAATGAAGGGCTGAAATTGAAATTGTGAATTGTTGCTACTTTGCAACCCTCCTTGCATACATAATGTAGTAACATGAGTGAAGCAACCCTTTGAAATTGAACAATATGAGAAAAAAAATGGTTAAAATCAAAGTGAAAATAACTCTATAATTAGAAAAGATTAAGTAAAAAAATACAAATCAATGATGTGAAAAAATACGAATCAAATACCAGTTAGAAAAGATGAAGAAATGGTTAAAATCAAAGTAAAAACATAGTTTTTTTTTTTGTTGTAATTCAATGATAGGATCAATGATGTTATAGTTATAGACTTATAGTAGTGTTTTGTGTGTATATTGTCTTTGAAAAATTCCCTCTCACTTCTCTCTTTTGAAAGAGAAAGAAATTGACTTTATTTATTACTTAGATTAGATAAAGAAATCTTATGAAATTGTTTCAGATGCATGCAATATGTAACCGGCAATAAACTGTTAGTTTGCGGTTGTTTTTGCAAGTTATTTTATTTATAAAAAAAAAAAACTGAAAAGGGTATATTTGGAATAAAAATAGGCTACACCAAACTTGTGTTTTGCCTTTATTTATTAGTATAGATTATTATTAAAAATTAATAACATTATTATTAGCAGTTTGGGTGGACGTGACTCCTTTGTGTGAGCAGTTTGGGCGCATGTTTGATTTGGCGGAGACCAAACAACGTACGGTGGCTGAGATGTTTTCATTAGGGTGGGGAACAGATGGGGAGGCGTGGGAGTGGAGGAGGCAGCTGAGTGGGTGGGAGGATGAGTTGAGGGAGTGTCAGGCTTTACTTCTCACCCAGTCTTTGCAGGTTCTTTCTCAATATAGGTGGCAGTGGCAGTCCGACCCTGACATTGGCTACACGGTCCGGGGGGCATATCTGCTTCTGACTTCCTAGGCCATGATTATAGCGACAGACGCGTATCATCTTATTTGGCACCCTCGGGTCCCGTTGAAGGTTGCCACAAAAGCAAACTAAGTCACAATAGGCATTTTATCTTCTGAAACTCATCAGTGTATTTCAGATTATGGAGAGGCCGAATCAACTCACTATTTATTCATCTCATGTGGTCTTTTTGGTTCCATATGGGTCTAGTGCGGTTGTGGATCGGTATCTTAGCGGTGGATTGTTTCTCTTTACGCGATCACTTTGTTCAGTTTACTTATTTAGCAGGTGGTTCTCGGGCCCGTCGCTCTTTCTTACACCTTATTTGGCTCGCATGTGTTTGGGTTGTGTGGACGGAGAAAAACCACATGTTGTTCCGAGGCAGAGCAAGCACTCCTTCTCAGATGATGGACAAGATTAAACTTTTCTCCTTTAGATGGTTGAAGGCGACAAATGTTACATTAGCCATTAACTGCCATAGTTGGTGGTCTAGTCCTTTGCTCTGTTTGGCCTTGTAATGTATGAATTGTTTTTTGTATTCTTTTGACTCTATGTAAACTCTGGTAGTCGCCCTCGGCACATCTTGTGTTAGGGAGACTGTTTTTCTTAATATATCTCATTTTGACTTATTAAAAAAAACATTATTATTAGCGTTCAAATATGCTAAGGTGTGTAAAATTAATAACATAAAATTATTAACTATAAATTTGTTCCAGTCAATTATTCAAAAGGAGAAAACTTAGGTGCAATATCATAGGTGTTTTTGGTTCCATTCACCAATTAAAATATGACATATGTGTATTGTTTTTAAATTAAAAATTGTTTTATTCTTTTAGTTATTCACGTGTCGTATTCTAATTGGTGAACAACACCAAAAGCACCTATGGTACTGCATCTAAGTTTTCTCTTATTCAAAAATGTGTTTGCTAAAATTTTTATTGTCAACCCTATTAAAATTAATAACATAAAATATAATACTTCAATTTTTTTTCATATGACTCATTTTACGACATTTGATAGTTACTATAACTTTTGAGCGCAATCATTCAATAAACCTAAAAAATATATTTACTTAAATTTTGAGATCAAAGAGAGTATTTTTCTTTTTTTTTGGTCAGAGAAGAGAGTATTTAGTTACAAACTAATGTGAATTCCATTAAGGTAAAACAGATAATAATATAGCAATATTATTCAACCCATGGTAAAAATAAAAGCATGTAGGAAAAATAAGCATTGCTTCCTCATTTGCTTAGGTAATGTGTAAATGATAAGATTGAATTTTTTTCAAGTGTAATTTTTATTTGAGAAAATAAAATAAGGTAAAATATGTTTTTAGTCCTTATATTTTGATATATATTTAAGAATGGTCCCTATTTTTTAAACGTAATTAAAAAAAAAAAAAAAAAATATATATATATATATATATATATATATATATATATATATATATATATATATATATATATTTTCGTCGTGACTTTTAGTCTAATCCGTCTAATTTTGCCCATTCAACAAACGGAATGCTTACGTGGTAGAATGTGGGTCCATTGTTTTAATGAGACGGCCAATCATGCGGTGACAGGTGTAATATTTCATATTTGTTTTAAATTATAATATTTATTTTAAAATTAAAAAAGACAAAACAAATTTAATTAATTGTAATATTTGTTTTAAAACTAAAATAGTCTTTAACGGGTTATAGACTGTTAGAACAATTTTCTTATAAATTGAAATTACTCATTTTATTTAAATTGAGTGACTCAGTTGACTGTTATCAGTTATGCAACTATTCACATGTTTTGTTTTTACCATATTTTTTTTTAATAGATAAAAAAAATATTAGCATATACTCCGTAATATGTTGTTAGTTTCATATCAATTATTATTTTAAAAATATAAACTTTTTATAATTTTCACTTTTATACAATTAAAAGTAGTAATCGTTAAAATTGTACATTGACATGCGTAAAATAAGCGACACAGTTGATTATTTTACGTATATCTATTTCTCTCATGATAATAAATATGACACCCCTTGTATGGTCTTTTTTTAGAGAAAAAGTGTGATAAAAAACATATTATTCAATTATTGATTTTAATCATTGAAATATTTTTGTTTAAGTAATTAAATGTAAAAAAACCCAACACTACCAAAAATGTTTTCCATACATATAAAAAAAATCTATCAAAAAATAAGTGAATAAATACATTTGATGTGACGTTAAAAAAAATACATTTGATGTAAATATAATGAGTCCGGGTATGCTCCATTTTCCTTCTATCCATTTAATCCAGTCCCTTCGTTAGATGAACGACACATGGCAAATTATAATCCAAGGGACAAAATTGAAAAATTAAAATAAGTGTTTATTTAATAAAAAAAATAGGATCCCGCGCCTCTTTCTTTCTTTCTTCTGCGTCTTTCTTTCTTCCGCTTCTTTCTATCTCTGTTACCCACAACACAACTTCCCCGCCGCCAGTGCTCCTACCTCTTCCTCTCACCGGCACCGGTTCTGCCGCGTCCCACTGTCTTTCTTCTCTAACATCGTCTCCACACGCGTTCTCTTTCGCCTTGCCGTCATCATTATGAGCGAACCTCACCGTCCTGTTGCCGTCGACGTCACGAGCTCATCCAACGTTGCTGCTACTGTTATTGGTGAAGGTATTATTGCTTTTTGAGAATGGACGTTTTGATTTTGGTGTTCTTTGTTTTTGCAATAAGAGAATAAGAATCCAATGAAATTGAAATAAAATAAATTTTATATTGTTAGTTGCTCTTGTTGTACTTCTCCATGAATGGACTGATACTGTCTGATAATGATTTAGGCACAAAATTGGTAACTTTGAATTTCATAAATTCCTGCTATTTGTGCATTGTAGCTTTGTTCCTAAAATATGGAAGTTGTATTTCACAAAACTAGGTAACTTTGTAGTTTAGTGAGTACGTAGCAATGCAACTTTCATTGTTTCAATTTATATTAACACATTGGAGTAACTTTAAATGGTATATTAACACATTGTTGTGAACAATAACTTTCAATTGTATTCTGTTCTATAATATTTGTTGGAGTTTAATTCTTAGAAAACATGAATTTGTCATCATGGCATTTTATGCAATCATGCTTTGAAAAAGTTTCTTGTGATTGTTGTAAATTTGAGACACATGGCATTTTATGCAGTCATGCTTTGAAAGTTTTAGATGTCATGAATATTAAACTAATACCTGAACACTACATACTAAAGCGATGGACAAGAGATGCAAGGTTGGGAAGTAATCAAGATTGGAAAGGGGGGCATGTCGAATTAGACATAAAAGCCAATTTCATGAAGCGATACAATGAGTTATGTCCTCGAATGATTAAATTGATCAATAAAGCTTCAGGAAGTCATGAAGCTTACACATTTTTGTCCAAAGTTTGTGAGGAGTCCAATAAAATAGTTGATGATATGTTGGCTAAAAAGCATGTGGATGGAGAATCAAGTGGAATGGTCCATGTATCCATATCAATTGCAAATGATGGAATTGACAATGTTGACATGGTTGGCATGGCAAAAGGCATCAAGAGGCTAGAAAGAGCACGTGGTAAAAGAAAAAGAGAGAAATCTTGGGTTGAGAAACTAGCTAGAAAAACAAGGAGATACTCACAGAGAAAGAAAAAAACCTCTCAAGAAAATTTAGAGCAATCGTCACTGGTAAATTTTTATCTTTTTGCATTGTATTAATTTTTGTTTAAGATTAGTGGGGATATGTTGTTTGTATTTGACATACCATATGCCATTTATTTAATTTATCTTTTCATATATTATGCAGCAACAAGCTACAATCCAAGGGGCACAATCAAGCCAAGTTGACAATGGAACTCAACATCAACTTACAACTCAAGCAACACAATTAAGCCAAGTTGACAATGGAACTCAACATCAAGCTACATTCCAAATGACACAATGAAATCAAGTTGACACATTGGAATTTCAGAACTTCTTTTAGACATTTAATGTCTTATTTTGATGTGTTTTGTAGGAGACATTTTGTAATATGACCTCTCTTGTTTATGGTTACTAGTTTCTGATTTGCTTGTTTATGAATTATGACAATGAAATATCTTTTATGGTTGTAGTTTAGGTGTTTATGGTTTGTTGGTTTAAGAATTATGACAATGAGATATTTTTTATGTTTATGGTTTACATGAGTCATTTTTCTAGACAAATTTTTCTACAGCAATTTTATGTTTATGATCTTCAATATTCACACTTGACAATAGCAAGCAAAGTTTTTTGAATAAGGCAAACTTTATTATAAATAATAGTACAAGAAGTACTAGAATTACAAGGGAGAGACAAAGAAAAAGTCAAACCAAAAACACACCCAAGCACCACACCTAAACAAAACTAGCAGAGGTAATAGCAGGCCTCAGCAGGAAGAGAAACACGCCCAGACCAGACCAGCAGGAAACCCAGAGGCAGAGTAGCTACGAAAACTCAAAAAACAACAAAACGACATTACCGTCGGAGACAAATTCCGGGATTCCAACATCACTTATTGAGATTTCAGCCGTGAACATAAATTCACACCACCCTCTTTACTTTTATCAAACTCCAAAAACCAACAAACTGCCGTATCTTTATTTATTCATCTTTTCTAACAGATCAATGATTCAAAACCCAAAACAACTTCAGCAATCAATGGATGCTTCTAATTAAGAAGCAATAATATGGAGTCAAAGCAAAGCCAAAGAGAGTTTGAAATCGTTCTCTGATGTAAAAGCATAAAATCGAAACTAGACTCTACAACCAATTTGTTCAATGGTGACAGTACCAATATATATCACTAAAAAATGAATTCAAAACTCAAGAATCATCAAATCGGATCCTCCGCAAGATCGAAATCAATTGATAAGAGAAACGAGCGTCGGAGAACGAAATAGACAAAAAGGGGCGGCGGCGTGGAGACGAGGAGAAAGGAAAAGGGAGTGATGAGATGAAGAAGAAAAAAATGAAGCACGGTATCACCGAAGAAGCGAAGCAACGATGAAGAAAGAAAGACGGTGCCAGTGAGAGGAAGAAAGAAAGACGCAGAAGAAAGAAAGAAAGAGGCGCGGGATCCTATTTTTTATTAAATAAACACTTATTTTAATCTTTCAATTTTGTCCCTTGGATTATACTTTGCCATGTGTCGTTCATCTAACGGAGGGACTGGATTAAATGGATAGAAGGAAAATGGACGGTACCCAATATTGTAAAGAGTAAAATACTTGTATAAATACATCTGATTAATAAAATACTTGTATAAAAGGTATCCTTCTCAAACCCAAACCATTCAATATTTTAATGGTAGATTTGAGCTTTTCTCATCATGGGAAACCTTAAATCTCACCTATTTTTTTATTGATTTGTTAATGTTTAGTTTAATTGTGAACACTTATATAATCTATGTAAATCGATTTTTCTGAGTTTTGAATTTTCTTTCTTTCTGGTTCGTTGAAGTTTGAGAAAGAAAGATTAGTGATATCTGTTTAGTAATAATTGTGGAAACATGGTTTGTTTAGTGAAGTTAACATGGTTTATATTTGTTTACTTTAATAACATTCGGTTTATTTAAGTTAACATTACTATTGGTTGGTTTCAACAAATCAAAAAAATATTAACAATTGGCATTGACCGCTCAATTAAGAAAATTGTGACGACAAACTGCCACATAAGTCTTTCGTCTGGTGATCGGATAAAATTAGATGGATTGGACTAAAATACACGAAGAAAAAAAAAATGTATGATTTTTTTCATTACGTTTAAAAAGTAGGGATTAATTTTAAATATATGTCAAAATATAGGGACTAAAAACATATGACTTAATTACAGTTTTAGTCCCCTATTTTGCTCTTTTCATGAAATTGGTCCCCCTATTTTAATTTTAATCAATTTTAGTCCCTCTTTTATAATTTTGAATATATGTGTCACTTTCTAAATAATGTGGCAAAGAAGCTGCTGACTTATCAAATGTCACATAAGTCAACTATTTCCATGTCATTTAGTTACATATTATTTTAATTTTAAAATACACCAACTATGATGTTAAAATAAAACTTAAAATTAAAATAATAAATTTAAAAAACACAAAAAAAATATATCAAAAAATCTAATTGTTTTCTCTCGAGCACGGTGCCTTTAAACTCAAAGAATCCAAACCTAAATTAGAACAAATCAAAATCTTGGAGAATTGATATATATATATATAGTACTGATATATAGAGCTGAAATTGTTTTTATATAATTGATATATAAATCTGACATTGTTGTTGCGATACTATTGCTGTTGTTATCATGTAATAGGAGAACAACTTTTTTAATAACTTATTACATTGTACTGCCATCCAAGAGGAAGAGAAAATTCAATGGAAGAGATGTCTAATGCCATGAAATTGCATACGGAAGTAAGATTCAATGGAGACAAACAAAAATTGAAAAAAATAAGAAGAGAAACTAAATCAGATTTGGTGAGGGGTTAGAAGTTTCAATTTTCGATTGGGAGAGGAAGAGATTTGGGAATTTCTCCTGATTAGGGTTCTTAAGTATACACACAATCTAATTTTGTTATTTATTTTTGGACTAATCATACTTTGTTATTAAGATAAATGTTATTTTAATTTTAAGTTTTATTCTAGTGTATTTTTTTTTTTTTGGATACATTCTAGTGTATTTTTAAATTAAAAAAAAATTATGTAATTAAATGACATGGAAATAGTTAATAAAAGTGGTATTTGACAAGTCAGCAACTTCTTTGCCACATCATTAAAAAAGTGACACATGTGTTTAAAATTGTGAGAGGGGGGACTAAAACTTGTTAAAATTAAAATAGAGGGACCAATTTTATGAAAAGAGCAAAATATGGGGACCAAAACTGTAATTAAACCAAAACATATTTACCTAATAAAATATGATCTCTTATCATATAAACTCATTAAATATAGACTTAAATGCAGTTTTGATCTCATTATTTTACAAAATGCGCAATTTTAATTCCTTTATTTTTTTAAAATGCGCAATTTTGGTTTCACTCTTTATTTAACATTCAATTTTAATGACTAGACACATTCGTTAAATGATATGACACTTAATACATTATTATGTGATTGTCACGTCACATTTAATTTTTTATTACATGATGTCTAATAGATTCTTCGTTTAATTTTTTTATTTATATTTATAATTTTATTTAAATTTGAAAATAAAATGAAATTTATTTAATAAAAAACAAAATTAAATGTGACGTGGTAGCCACATTAGAATGTATCAGGCGTCATGCTATTTAATGAATGTGTCAAATCATCAAAATTGAATGTTAAATGAACGGGGGGACCAAAATCGAACATTTTATAAAATAGCGGAACTAAAATTGCACAAAATAAAATAAGAGGATCAAAATTGCGCATTTTGCAAAATAGAGAGATTAAAATTGCATTTAAGCTTAAATTTAAATGAAATCAATTTTAAAGGAACACTTATTAAATGAAATATTACTCCCTCCGGTCCTTTAAATGAAATATTACTTATCAATTTTAAGGGTACAAATAATACTCCCTCTGGTCCTTTTTATAAGGAACACTTTGGGAAATTTTTTTTGTCCTTTTTATAAGAAACACTCTTTAAATTTAGGCTTAATTACAATTTTGGTCCCCCTATTTTCACATTTTCACGGTTTTTGTCCCCCTATTTTAAAATTACGCAGTTTTGGTCCCCCAACCAGATTTTTATTCTTATAAATTGTGATTTAATATATTTTAAATAATATGACATAAGATTTGATGATATAGATTCATCCAAGTGTATTAATTATTTACATTTCATTAATTAAATTTCGTAAATGAATCATTTGTGTAATCGAAATCATAGTTTTTATTGAGTTTTCTTGTAATTTTATGACTTTCGATCATTAATATATCATCAGGTTGTATGTCACATATTTAAAATATATTAAATCACAATTTTTAAGAATAAAAATATGGTGGGGGACCAAAACTGCGTGATTTTAAAATAGGGGGACCAAAACTGTGAAAATAGGGGGACCAAAACTGTAATTAAGCCATAAATTTATTGTTTATTAAATGCACAATTTTATTTGTACCCTTATTAAATGAAATGAAATAATTCATTCAAAAATTAACTTTCTTGGTCTATGTGATTTTTTCAAAGTGTTCCTTATAAAAAGGATCGGAAGGAGTATTATTCAACCTTGTCATAACCGGACCGGCCAGTCGGATCGGTTGAACCGGAAATCCTGCATTCAGTCCAGTAAATTGTATCGAAGAGAACCGGTTGAAAAACGCGCAAATTGGTTGTGAACTGGGAAAACCCGATAAACCAGCCGATCTAGGCGATTCAAAAAAATTTGCTTTTTGACAACCTTGTTGGGAATTATTAATCTCATATTCTCATCTCATTAATTAAATAAGAGACCATTTGACTGCAGAAGCACTTTGCTTTGATGTACATTCAAAAAACATCTTACACACTTTACTAGAAACCACCTCTCAAATGTTTGTGAAACTAACAATGTGAGACTAATAGTCAAGTGCAAATGCAACCTCTCCATATTAGCAATGTGGGACTTTTAGTGAAGCCATCTCACATTTTTTTGTTTCTATTTCCCTTTTGATATTTTGTTTCTTTCTTTTTGTTGATAAATATTTTGCTTCTAATTTTAATAGTTAATAAATATTACGGATAATTACGGCCAAATGTGGCTGATGTGGCCTCAATTGCGGTTGCATTGCAGTTTTGGTGACATAAAAACCATTACGTTGTGGCCCATATTGCTATCACAGGTGACGGGCCTTTGTTTAAAAGTAGCTTCATTTTTTGGTGACATATTCCTAAAAACTATGTCGTAATCTGATTTTATTCTATTTTTCCAGTGGTTCACCTTAGTTCGTAAACATGCAGAACTGATTGTTGATGATGATGTTATCTTCTCTGTCTTTAAGAGGTACTGTAAGGTATGTGAGCTAATGAGCTATCATTAGTTAGTTAGTTTAACCACAATACTACATTGGATACAATAACTTGTATTGATTTATTAAAGTTTGTTGATATTACATCAAAGTCATCATATAGAATTCTAAACTAAACTCTATAGCATACATTACTATACTAGACTGGACTAACTGCAAGTCTGCAACTCGTAATGTGTTAATACTACTTGTAAAAACTTGTCTAATTTCCTTTTCTCTTGACTCTTGGCAGAGGCGTCCACCAATTGATACCAGAAAGGAAAAGCTGAATCTTGTAAGTGGTCTAATTTTAGTTTTCTTACATTATGTTGTCACTGGAAGGGGTCATATTTCCTGAAATCATAATGTTGTTTATACTGATAATGCTGTGATGCTCCTCAGTACCCATTTTCATATATATTATTATTAGCTATGCTTTTGGTGTAAGTGCGGAAACTTCAGAAGCAGCACAACTGTATTCCAGATGAGCACTACGTGCAAACATTGCTTGCAGTATGCACCAAGATATTTTTTCCATCATTATCTACATTTGTTGGTTAGGCAATGTGTTTGTCAATTCTATTCAGTCATGATTCTTCTTTATTCACAAATGACCATAGTAAAATACTCTCTTTGAGGATTAATTTGCTCGAGTATTGTTTGTAAAATTAAATTTCTCTTCTGCTATTTTGCTTAGCTGCATGTCCCTCAAAGGATAAAGGAAATAAAGGTTATCTTTTGGTTCTTTACTTCCTTAAAAGCATATGCAAGTTTTGCGTTTGAATGGATAATTGATACCTGCTAAGACACCCTTTTATGATAAGATTAAAGTGTCCATGTTTCTTGTAAGAGTTGAATAAAGGCTCATAAATGGAAAACAAAAATAATTGTCATATGTTATACAACTACTGGCAAATGCTTTGTTTTTTCCGCTTTTGTGTTAAAAATGAGATTTTATTAGTTTACATCAGTAAAACCTGCTTTATAACGTTTGCTGAATTGATTATATGTTTTCATGCAACTATTTTCTTCTTCTCATTCTGTTTTAACTTTTTAAAACAGGACATCAACCATGTTTATTATGAGACAGAGTACCAGATAGAATGGTGTCGCACCAATTAAACCTTTGTTCCGTGTTTTCTGTTTGCTAGGAAGTTCTCTCGAGGAGCAGCTATGCGCTTGTTGGGTGACGGAGTAATTGACCACTTTGAAGTTTCGAAATTGCTAGGCAATACCCCATGAAACTTCAGCTTCTTTCCAATCAGCTCTTTAGCCGTATACTTCCAATTTTTCAACGTCCAACAGAATCACTTTACGTTATACACAGCATACTCCACACGTAGATTTTGAAGGCAAGTTTCTAGCTTTGGTTTAAATAGTTAATCCTATTTAACAAGCTGTTAGGATCATTTTATCTGGCTCAATGAGAGGTTTTGTAAATCAAACCACAATTGTAACAGTAATCAGTCACAGAATTGGATGTTGTTGTTTATAGATGCAATTCTCATAGCAGACTGATAATGTTGGTTTAGCACCAATTTAACAAAAGATAACAATCTATAATGAAACCAAAAATGAATCTTATGTATTTATTTCTCATTAAATAATATATCAAGCGCCGCAAAATAATAAAAAAAATCAATGAATGTAAAAAATAACAAGGTACTGAGAAATAACTGAGATTGTAAAATTTGTACTCATTGTTTAAAAATGTGCTAGAGCTTTCTTTGCAGATGAAGGTTTCCAACCTCTCTGGCGAGCTCTAAGTTCCCACAAAGCAGTTTCTTTCATCTGTTTTTCAAGTGCTGTTTCAGCTCTTTCTCTAGCTTCCTCACATGTCTCCATTCCTGAATTGCATTTATCAGCTTCCTTTTCATACTGTGAAGCTATTTTCTTAGACTCTAAAAGTAATATATCAGCATATCTTTGTTTTTCCTCTGCTTCAGCTTCCTTTTGCTTTAGTTCTTCAGACAAAAGATCTGTGAAACTCTTCCCAGCTTCTTCAGTCACTTCTGGATCTTGTCTCATGCAATCTATAATAGAATTATAAACATCATTTGAAATTGTTCATGGATGAAAAGGTAGCAGATACTTCATTCAACAAAACATTAATATAAGAAAGCAAAATACATTGTAACAAATAAACCAAATTCATGGTTGTTGCATGAAGTACTATTCGATCATGTAAAAAAGTATGGACTTTACATCTTTCAAAGGTTTCACCAAAGTTGTGCGTACGTCCTTAGGAGCTGTGACTTGGTTCCATGACACCTAATTTTAAAACAATCCTTTCAACCAATTTTCGTGTTCTACAAAACCTTCAATTGCAACTCAATCTTACCTCCAATAATCTCAAACATTTGAGTTATCATCGATGTAATCCCTACAAAAAAACAACACATTAGATATCCAAACCATTCCTAAAAAGGCAAGATGTTTGATTTCTCACTTGCAAGAATCGCTCCTAAAAAGTCAATTGTTGGTGCAATGTTGATATGTGAAACTGCAATTGGAAAGAAAGGCAGCTATACATTGGATTCTCTAGAGAAGATGACATGTGAACTGCACGGGGCATTGTAAAAGACCTCAAGAATTTAATAGAGATACATTATTTAGATCCAAATTCTTCAATATGTAGTACCTTAAAAGAATAGAGATCTTATCAAAGTTTCCAATTCAATTGCAAAAATTGGAAAATAAAGTTTATTTAACTGATGTGCTTGCATACACAACTAAAAGAGAGAAGGAAATCATATAATAATAACATTTGAAAAAAAAATTATACACCTTATTTTCTTTGCCATATTTAAGACATTCAAAAAGAAGTATGTATCAATAGCCAAAACAAAGACAAACTGTAAGAAGATGGTGAATTGAAGAAAAGGCGGGTATGTTTAATCATGGCTGAATTTCAAAGTTTATATTTGATAAATTGAGTATCATTGCCAAGGAGAACTCAGTTGACCAAAAGCAAAGCAAAGCATAATACAAATCTATCAATATAAAATTATATTTAGACATATAATCACTTACTTCTTGATATGTACTAATATTTAGTGATATAAACACTCATAAGATAAGGTTAGAATGTGAAGTAATTTTCATTGGAACCAACAAACGGACTTGAAATTTGTTTGATGGAATTCAAAACACAACCACATTCATTAATGGACTTAGAAATCACGACAACAACATTATCTAACGGTCATGAATGACAGATTAAAATTAAAAACAAAGAAGAACCTTACACAACAAAAAATTACTACTATCAAAAGTCCAATAATAAACAATTCACCCATATTAATTAAAGAAGACAGTGCAATTCCTAAATGCAAAAGGGATGAACCTGATCAACAGAAGCCTCCTTCCTCAATGAGACAGTAGCAGAAGAAAATTGTCATCAAACAAAATAAACAGTAAAAATAATGTATATGTGAAACCTCAATACATCATTGTCAATTTCATTGCACCTTGGGTCTTTAGAAACCTGGAAGAAAAAAAATAATAATCAAACTAAGATGTAATGTTCAGATCTCAATTGAAGAATCTCAATGATTGACAGAAAAATAAAGAAACTGCCAGAGGAAATGTGAACAAAAATCATAAAACAAAACCCTCAAAACCTTACTGTATCTACAGAACCCCAATTAATATGTGAGTGCACCACAGAACCTGCAAGTAGAATAATAAAATAATATTAATTTTGTTCTTCAACATAGCTTCAAAACGAAACACATTTACTTTAATAATGTACCTAAGTTACATACAAATCCTTTTAAAGTGTATTTAGAGGATAAACATATTATCAAATCCGTTTTTTAAAACATAAACCGAGCAAGAAAAGAAATTGAAACAGTAGCAAGACACAAATGTGTATAAAAACAACAAAAATGTGTAAATGTTGATTCAATCAACAAACAGATTTAAAATAAAATGAAAATAAAGAAAGTAAAAGTTTGATAAAATTTAAAACTTACTTGTTATCAACTTCATGACCACTCATATATGGTCCATTCTTGTTAATCCTGCAATAGAAGCAAAAAAAACGAAAACCAGATTAGCATAATACAGTCATGGGGGTGCAGCCTCGCATTTAAATATATTTGTTGGGTACAATAGAATGCAATAGAAAATAACAAATAAGTCGGTGGCGCCATTACCTTCGTCGGTGGGGGCAATGAGTGACAGCAAGCAACATGGAGATTGTGACAGTTGACAGTAGTACAGGCAGAAAATGTAGAAAAAATTATGCTTTAGAAGGCCATGACATGAAGCTATGATCCTTTAATTCCATATTGAATGATATTTTAAAAGAGAAAAAAGAATATGGATTGACAGTGTAAATAAATTTTTTAAAAGAGAAAGCTTTGATTTTTTGAAGTTGTCCAAATCGATTCTCCATCCAGTCAGTTGAATTGTCCATTTTGATTTTTAAAACATTTAATATTACTCACAACTTTATAGTTTATTTTAAATTTTTGCTAACTTATTTCCCATTCTTGTTATCAAAATATAATTTGTTGCACTGAATAAGAAAAAGGAAGAAACCAATAAAAAAACAAAGGAAGAGTACTTTTCTTTCTGGGTTAATTTATTAATGGCTAACATCGATCATCAATCTGTAACTGAGGATAAGGTCTCAACAAAAAACAATTTGAAATTGAGAGTGGCATGTAAATTGGAACTCAACTTATCCTACCCACCCAATTTATTTAGTTTATGGGAGTAGCAAGTAACAAGTTTACACAATAAAACTATCAATTGAAATTTTACACAATTTTGCAAATAAATATCATATCTTGCCTATTTTTTCAACATTAAAAATTCAACGATGTCAAGTCACTTAAAACAACATTTGACATCGAAAAAAAAACATTCAAATAAACTTTCATTGATCAAATACTAATGCAGGCACAATTTCAGCAGTTCTACACTTAACAGACAATTAGAAACAATAAATTGACAAAATAATAAATAGAACTAGACTCACATAACCAGAAACCCTCATTCTAACTTAATTAAATTACAGGTTTCGCACCGGCAGACAAATACAAAATAGGTTGAAACACAAAGACCATAAGTAACACAATGTACAATATGCAAGTCACTCAACTAGAGAATAATCAATCTCGTGTTGTAGATGTTTAAAACACCAATCGTAGATGTAGAACTTTGCTTCACCAAAAGTTGGAAGTGTAATGCATTTTTGCAATTTTTTATCATCTGCTGAAATGACTTTACATATTGTAGTTGATGGAGTGGAGACATACACAGAGTTGCTCTGATATCCCCATCTATTCGGATTGCTCAATGCATAGCAGTTCATATTGAAACTACCCACATTACAAAATAATGCAATGTCGCCCAAAGTTTCTAGTTTGACATACTTCATAGTGGAGAAGTCTATCTTGTATACATTCTTTATTTGACCGCGCTTTGTATGAACCACTAAAAGTTGCTCATCACAATTAACCAACTTAAACGTTTTGTTAGTTACAACGGGAGTACTATTCAATTTTAGAAATTTAATATTCAGAGAATTCAAACTGAGTACCCCTATGTTGGCCTTGTTAGTGACAACGTGTATTATATTATGCAAAACCACCAAGTGAACAACCCACTCTTGATTTCCCATTGCCGAAGAAAAAGTAACCCAACGATTGTTTCGAGATTGATAGACATAGAACTTGTTGGAAGTTATGCATAAATCCACCAAAACGAATTCCTCAGAGCATTTGCTAAAAGCAAGCAATACATGGTTTTTATAAGTAATAGGGAAAGCTCTACAACCGGGTGCATTGATTACCTTCTTTATTCGTGTAAAAGGATTGATTAGCAGAAATGATCTCTTGCTGTTATGGTACCCCCACTTGACAAAATATCCGCCACAAGACGCGAGATACATAGAATTCATGGAGATAGATCTGAAGAGGCACATCTTAAAGCAATAAACTTTTTGGTCGGATATGCTAATTAAGGAAAATGAATTCTCATAAAAACAATGGCTAATTTGTAGAAGTAATGGTTCTTGGTGTTGCATGAAGTTTCTCAAGTAAATTTTATGAAAAGCCCTCCAATTCTTGCACACGCCAGAAAAGTGAAAGAGATCGTCAAAATCTAGTGTTTTGGAAATGTTATCAAGCACATCCCAAGGAAGTTGACGATTCTCTTCTACCATCTTCAGCTTTTTCTCTTTGACCCCTACTCCCCAACATAAAAAAAAAAAATTAATAATCATCAATTTAGTTGTTCTTGTTGAAGAATGTAAAGTGTGTGTGACAACTTAATCCATAAACTACTACTTACCATTGGTGATCTCAGAAAGTTGAAATAGAGGTGTGATTTGATATTCCTTCGGCATGAAGTTGTAGAGTCTCAAAATTGAATCTGTAAAACCTGCATAATAATCTGTAACCCTAATTGGTACGATTCTATTATTTTTCATGTATTTCATCTCTAACTAATAATTTACACTTGAAATTCGATGAGAGAATGATAATCTGTTCAAGCTAATTTGTTGGTAAGTTTCAGATTTGAAATTGTGGTGTGATTTAATTTAATTAAAAAAAGAAAAGTTGGTTTTGAAAAGGGGATCAGGGTTGGACTTGGAGAATGCAGAGAAGTTCAAAGTAAGATCAATACTCACCAGAAAGTAGAGAATCGATGAGAGAATGATAATCTGTCTCCGACAATCTAAATCTATATTCAAATCAATGTGAAATCACCGATACTGAGACTTAAGTCTATCATCCAGACTATGAATCTATTCATGTCTCTAATATATATTTAATCCTCCAACAAAAACTTTATTAGCGTATTTTGTCATTACTAATGAAAGAAAATTTACCAGTATCATTTACGATTCCACCAAAACACACAAACAATAAGCATGATTTTATACTTTCATTCTTCTTTATTTCTATCAGGAATTTGCGGTAGCTTTCTCCAATGATGTTGAGAAAGTATTAGATACACTACCAATTTTTCAGGTGACAGTTTCTTCACAAATTGAATTACAACAAGATTTGATCAATTAAGCAAACTAAGTATTAAACTAACAACAAAAATTAAATCTATAATCTTTTAGGTTTTACTTAATTTCTAACAGACTGAATTTGAATAAAAAGGTAGAGATCCTTACTTGTATGTATGTATGTTTCAGAGGAGAAGGGAACTGTGAATTATATCGGCCGCCGATCTTGATGGTGATTGCGGTGAAAGGAGTAAACAGAGAAGAACGCCGTGTGTGCGCCTATCGGTTTCTTAGGGTTTGTTTGAGAATAGCAATAGATCTAAACTTGTATTTTTTATCGAATTTAATCGTTTTCCTACTCCGTTCGTTCTCTACTTTTGTCGCGAGCGCACGAGGAGAAGCCAACCAACCTTTTCAGATATAATACGAGGATTAGTGTGTGTGTGTATATATAAGTGAGATCATCAGGGTTTTGTACTTTTGTTTTGTACTTTTGTTTTATAAGGTTTTTTTTCTTTAAGTATTTTGTTTTTTTTTCGTCAGTTAGCTTAGCGGCATGAAAGTGAGATGATCAGGGTTAAGTGGGCCGGCCCGCCTTGGCCCGGTGGGCCATGACATATAAATGGACTTAAGTGGGCCGGCCCGCTAAGCCACATGACTCAGCTCATCAAGTCCGGTCCGATAAGCAAAGGGCTATAATATTCGATAGGCCGGCCCGACAAACTTTCATTTTTTTTTTTACAAAGTACAAACACATTAAAATTAAATTGATCATCAAAATTATATTATAAAATGTAAGCACAAGAAGTACTTATAAGTTATACACATGAAAGATATAAGAGGCAATCAAATGTTAAGGAGGTGTCTAAGAGGGCAATATCAGACATATGTAAATCAAATGTCATGTTTGTTACTTTCTATCTTGTTGGCTTATCTTGTTGACATATATATAAGATATAACGAAGCAATCAACACAGACTTAAAACTCTTATATGGGCAGAATTTAAAACAAACATAATTAACAACACATATATACGGTACCTAAATAAATAGTGACCTAGTAACAAGTATTAGTGCAACTCATAGTATTAATATACATATATGCTAATAAATGAAAAGCAACTTACATTATACCTATATGAATGAACTGAACCACAAAGTATTAATACATTACCTCAGTCTAGTGCTCAAAGGTTGTTATATTATGTTTCTTTTATTTCGTGACCAATAATAAGTTGATTAATTTATTTCTTATACTTTTCTATTTATAATGATTGATTAAGTTGTTATTAGTTTTTTTTCAAATAAAGATAATCATAACAAATTTGGTTTAATAATTATCTCCTTCCTAACTAACAAATTTTATCTTTTGTTACTTATTTATCTAAAGATTTTATGATAACTAAAACTCCTTATTTTTAGCTAAACATATTTTTAGAATTTTTTTAAAAATATTTTTTTAACTCTTTAAGGGGCCGGCCCAAAAGCCCGTGGGGCCAGCCCATAACGGCCCATTAAAAAGATAGGCCCAAGGGGCCCAACCCAATAGGGCCCGATACACTTTTTTAAAAGCCCGGCCCGTGTAAAAATATAGGGCTAATGGGCCGGCCCCATAGCCCGACCCGTTTTGACAGCTCTAATCAGGGTTCAAACTTCGATCCGCTGCAAAATAATGCATCTCTTAAATATTTTGTTTTATAAGGTTGTTGTTTGTTTATTTGGATTTTAATATGTTTACAATTATTTAGGTGTAAATTAATAAAGTGGTTGCACGTTATTTAATTAATTACTAATTTAACTCTCAATTTTTTAGTTAAAAATAATAAATATTAAAGATATTGTTGTCTAACTAAAAAGGTGAGCTTTGCTAATTTACACTTTAATGATTTTAAGTGGGTGTAAATTAATACTAATATATAGTCAGGATTGAGATTTTTAAAGACTATTTTGACAAAAAAAAAGTTTTGAAGATTTTAAAAAATTTATAGGATTATATTGATTATGTGAGATTTTAAAAGATTTTTTTTTAAAATTATTTTTTACAATCAAGATTCTTAACACAAGATTGTAATGGATTTTAAAGAATTCACAATATTTTATAAATTTTCAAAATTTCTAAAAATAAACAAAAAAATATCACAAATTTCATATTCATCTTTGTTTATCTTCTTTTCAAACCAAATAATTTTCCTCAAATTCTTCCATCTCTCAAAATCAAACACAAACATTTTTCTATTCCATGTTCAAACAAAAATAAACTTTAAAACTAAAAATTTATAAACCCAAATACTCGATCAAAATAAACATAGCTACACCAAACGTTAGTTGGTTCAGTGGTGATTGGCGTTGGACTTGGTAGGGAGGACCACGATTCGATCACCCGCAACTGCGTTTGAGAGGGGACTGGAACCACTTGATGCTAGAACTCGCCCCGAACTCTGGACTACTAGGGCCCCCTTCCCCTAGTAACCAGAGAGTGAAAGCCAAAAAAAAACAAAAACAAAAATAAACATAGCTACAAATAGAAATTAACTTATAAAATTGCCGCCAACCTTCAAAACCCACTCATGCAAAAATAAAATATTTCATCTAGTTTTTTATTTTATTTTTTTGATAGATGTATTTAGTTTGTCCTTGTTTATAATCACTTTTTTTATTTTTTATTTTTTTATTTGAAAAGGTTAAAAGTAATTCTAAAACAGATAAAATTGACATTTTTAATTTGAGAATTTCTTTTGACGCTTTACCAAATCTTTCACGGTAAAATTACTAAAATATCTCTGTCTACAACTTAAGTAGGAGACAGAATTCATTACTTAAGCAGCCGACGTTTAAAATTTTGAACTTTTCATGTTATAGAGATGTTTTTATTCTCAAATTTCTCATTTTTATATGTCATTTACTTAAATAGCGGACTGCTAGTAGTGTGTCATTTATTTAAGTAACGGACGACAATTTAATATTTTTTAAAGAGTTTAATTGTGGTGCACTGACGGTGTAAAATATATTACACCATCAGCACATCATAACCATTCATGCTCACTACTTTATAGGTAATTATCAATCAAGTCAGATGTTTGTGAACATCGAATGATTATGATTCACTGTCAGTGTAAAAACTCTTTACACTGACAATGTATATAAATTAAATCCTTTTTTAAATAGTAAAAATAAAAAAGCTAAAGAATTACTCTTTTAATTTTAGGGGCAGAAGGTAAATTGTTCTCACACCAAGTCACCAAGTACAAGAATTGGGCTTCTCCTTTGGACTAACTTCAGGTCAACCCGTTTTCTAAAATAAGAATAAAAATATAAACCCTAATTTGACCTATAAAACTCTTTTTTGTGCATAAACCCTTTCATCTTTCAAGTCACTATTACAAACCCTTTGTCGCCGTTAACTTCAATCTCTCTACAATCTCTTGAAAATGGCTCCTCCTCGAGGTATCAAAAATTTAATCTATGATGATACACAGTTCTTAATTATTCAGTAATTTATTTTGAATTTTAAACAGAAGAATACCCTTTTGTTTATTTTCTCATATATCAAATGGGTTTGTTATATGATTAGTTAATTGAGGAGAAATTTTGGATTTTGAACTCATTGATGATGTTTTTGTTGATTTTTATGTGTTGAAATCTAATAGGCTCAAAGGAATGATTTTTACTGATTTTGTTTTTTGAACTATGTAGAGTTTGAAGAATGTTTAGTGTCCTCTAGAAATTTTGATGTTCTTAATTCTTCGAAAATTTTGAATAAAAGAGTACCCTTTTATTTAGTTTATCATATATCAAATGGGTTTGTTAAATTATTACTTAATTGAATAGAAATTTTGGATTAATAAATGATGTTTTTGTTGATTTTCATTTGTAAAATCAAATAGATTTATAGTAATTGGCCCAAAAGAATGGTTTTTACTGTTTTTTTAATGATGTGTGTAGTGTTGGAAGAATGTGTAGTGAACTAGCTGGGTTTTTGTTGATGATTGTGTTTTTGAATTTGTGCAGGTCGTGGCGGTTCTGGTGGAGGGTTCAGGGGAAGAGGAGGTGACAGAGGAGGTAGAGGTGGTGGTGGAAGAGGAGGAGAATTTAAGCCCCGTGGTGGGGGTAGAGGAGGCAGAGGAGCCCGTGGAGGAGGAAGAGGTGGTGGTCGTGGTGGCGGCAGAGGTGGAATGAAAGGAGGAAGCAAGGTTATTGTTGAGCCTCATAGACATGAAGGTATTTTCATTGCTAAGGGTAAAGAAGATGCTCTTGTTACTAAGAATCTTGTTCCTGGTGAAGCTGTTTACAATGAGAAGAGAGTTTCTGTGGAGGTCATTTCTTTCTCATTGTTACCAGTTTATGGTTTTAATTTATTTAGAACTTCTTATTTGAGTATTTATATGCTGAGTAAAATTCACTTATATATGTTTGAATGTTTGAAAGTAATCATAAGTAGCAGTTTTGTTCTTTTGCAGTTTAATTTGACATTTTGTAAACACTGTTGTATCATTTGTTTAACATATTTTTCGCATACAATGATGTTATCTCTTTTACTTGATTTTACAACAACAATGTCTGTTCAAAGCTTTCAAAATATTTTTTTATGCATGTTGTTAATCGTACCAACTCGGTTAATTGTACCAATCTGTTATGAAAAATTGGTGACCTGTACATTCTGCAGAATGAGGATGGTACAAAGGTTGAGTATAGAATTTGGAACCCTTTCCGCTCTAAGTTGGCAGCTGCTGTTCTTGGTGGTGTTGACAACATATGGATTGTAAGAGCATTCATTTTCTTGTAGCATAATATTTTGACATTATCCTTCAAGTAAATTATTTTGACATCTATTTTTTGTTGTTTGTGTTAAGAAACCCGGTGCTAAAGTCCTTTACCTTGGAGCTGCTTCAGGAACAACAGTCTCTCATGTGTCTGATATTGTTGGTCCAGTAAGTATCAAATCAAATTATGTAGTTTTAAGTTTTAACATATGTTGCGTCTTAGATTAATTGGAATCTTCTATTCTGTTTATGTAGACCGGAGTTGTGTATGCAGTAGAATTCTCCCACCGAAGTGGACGTGATTTGGTAAACATGGCGAAGAAACGTACTAATGTTATTCCCATTATTGAAGATGCTAGACATCCAGCCAAGTATAGAATGTTAGTTGGCATGGTAGATGTCATATTTTCTGATGTTGCTCAGCCTGATCAGGTGTGGTTTATTTTTTCACTAATTTATCTTAAAGGATGGTACTGGAATACGTTTGTTCCGAAAAAAGTTCATCTATGTTACTGTCTCATAAACTCTATCTGTTATTTCATTAATTATCTGCTGCTTCTAGGCAAGTTGATTCATGTGGTGCTATGTTGTAATATTGATTCAATGATTATCTTTATGCATTTGTTGTTTTTGCATGAGCAAATAATTTTTACATATTTACACCGACTTTCGACTTTTAAGTAGTCTCAATTTACATTGGAGTTCATATATTTTTGCGTAGTCTCTCAATTTGTTTGGTTTTAAATCCAATTTTTGTTTTCCAACATTCATTTTGATTTTCAAAGTATAAAATGTTTGTCACAATATCAGTGCATATGATGAGTTACTCGGATTCCCCTTCAAGACTTCTTGGATGATGTAGACCCGAGATGCTGATGCGCATAATTTTTTTTTTCTTTTTTCTATTTCTATATTTCTACATTGTTTTATTGTTTTTTTTTTAATGTTTTACAACGGTGCATAATACCAAATTTTTTTTCTGAAATTCGTAATTCCTTTGGTTAAATAATCTTTTTTACTACATTTCGAAGATTGGTTGTGGTTCAGATTCTTCATTTTTTTACTTTGATGTTTGTTTCTTTTCTATAAATGAATCTCATTTAATTTCTTTTTGAAAAATACACCGGTACCGATACTGTAGTGGGTTGAACCTCCATGGTGTTGAAGTATCAATTTTGTTTGTACTAATTTGATGAGTATCGCAGGCAAGAATTTTAGGGCTGAATGCTTCATATTATCTCAAAGCTGGAGGACATTTTGTTATATCCATCAAGGTTCGTTCAGAAACCAAATTTGAGATGTCTTTTATCACAATAATTTATTAGCTGAAGAATACATTAGTAGCTGTTTAGTTTTGCCTAAGTTATCACAAATTTGATTTGACTTTTATCACAATATCATCACTTTTCCTTACACAAAGGTATCGGTGTTTTCAACTGGTTTGTTGTTTATAATAGATTTTGTAGGAACCATTGACAACAAAAAAAAAATATTTTTTTTTCCTTCTATATACGTAATCAAATAAATACACTAGTACTGTCTATAGTCTAAAAGGCCCGGCTTAATTGCAAGGTCGATATTGCTAGGCTAGACCTATGTTATCAAATATCGGCCATTGCGGATATTGATGGCGGGGTTTTTGCCTCTCTGCCATGGCCAATTTTGGCTGATATGGCAGGTTTATCTGCCATCTGATATGACACCGCCACATGGTGACCGGTATGGCATGATTTTTGCTCTGCCATCAACAACATTGGGCTCGAAACCTCCACCTAGATTTGAACTTTGGCCTCACTATTGTGTGATTTTCATCTTAAATCAAGCTGACTCAATTTTTTTTTTGTATGATAGGCAAATTGCATAGATTCCACTGTCCCTGCAGAGGCAGTCTTCCAAAGCGAAGTGAACAAGTTGAAGGCAGATCAATTTAAGCCATTTGAGCAAGTCACTCTTGAACCATTTGAGAGGGACCATGCTTGTGTTGTTGGTGGATATAGAATGCCTCATCTCCTTCATACATATGGAATCTTATTATGATAAAATCAGGTAAAATCAGGTAAAATAAAATAAAAAAGGTTTACTATTTCTTTTAATTATTATGATATATCATTTCAACTTATTTAATTAATTGACATAAAATATTTGATTAAACTAGAGTAACTTTTGTCATGTAGATTTGCTGGATATGGCAAAAAGTTAAATCACAAGATGATAGAGGGTTCCAAAGGTTCTTAGATAGTGTTGAGTATAATCATAAAGATATCTTACTCTATGAACATGTTTATGGTCAAGGCTTTGTGAGCACCGGAGGACTTGGTAAGAATGTTTGATATATGATTCATTTTCCATTAGCAACACGGTTTTAAATTGTATTCAGGTTTGCAAGATTGGACATGATTGATCCACCGGCAAACCATCAATAATAATGAATGGATATATTGTGTAAAAAAAAACGATTGGATATATTGAATTCTAAGTCAAGAGAAAGATTTTTTTTCTCACCCTCCACAACTCTTTCCCCCCAAATATTTCGATGTTGTCCTTGATTAAAAAGTTCGGAAAGCATTTTCCAAACTTTTTTTTGTTTTGAAAATGAACTTTGAAATGTATTTTCCAAAATTTTTACTGATTTGCACTAAAAAACTTAGAAAGATACGTTCTAAACTTTTGAATCAAGGAAAAAATTGAAAACTCGGAGGGAGGGGAAAGAATTGTGGGGTGGAAAGAGAATCTTTCTTTATTAGAATACTTAAATATCCAATGTAGTTTAATTGATAGTTCACCGGTGGATTACATCTGGTCTGAAATCTTTATATCAAAAGTTATCTTTTGAAATAGAGCATTGTTATTTAGTAAGAAATTTTTACATAAGAAATACAAGAATCAACACATAGCAAAATCTTAAAGGATGATGTCATTTAATTTCCTTTTTGTGTGGAAATCATGGATGGTGGTAGATGTAAACAAGGGTGGAGATTTATTCTTGCAATTCTTCTCCTTAAATTTTCTTACTAAATAACATTTTCCTTTAAAATAATATTATTTTATTGCGGAATGTATATCGTTATTAGAGTTTCTCATATATCATTACATATTTTAAAGTTATTTTTGCCATTTTACTCGTTATTCCCACGTTCTACACGTTTTCCATTTTATTCTTCCGCTATTTAAGTACAGTAGCAACGTTGTAAAAATGAGTAATTTTTTAAGAAAAACACCCTACATAAAAATTTAAGATTTTTACCTGCCCTCTACTTAAGTAGCAGACGTTATAAAAATGAGAATTTTGAAAGAAAAAAAAAACCTACAAACATGAAATTTTAAATATAAAATATAAAATTCGCTACTTAAATAGTGGACTGAGGTATTTTTATAATTTTGTAGAGCGCGCGAGGAATAAATAGGATGGCAAAACTAACTTCCTTCATATTTTGGGAATCTTGAGAATTTTTTGTTTCAGACTGGCCCATATATTGAAAAAAATTCATTGTTTCTCCACAAATATTTGAATTCAGGATATAAATTTCAAACAAGGGTGCAATTTTGTAATTGAAAGTGTAAACAAAATAAATACTATGAAAATAGACTAAACAAATAATAATTTTTAATTCATTATTAAAATGTTTGATGTCAGGATGACTACAATGAAATTGTTGAAAGATGGAAGGCTAAGCAGCTGAGAGGTGTAGCTGGTGAGCAAATATGGGGTTTGTTCATTGCCAAGAAAAAATGATGCTTCCTTCTCAAGAAATAATGTCATGTAATAAATATATTGTGTGACCAAATTTCTATTAATAATTGTTCTGCTTTTAGAGTGAAATGGATAACTTTTTATGCATCCTCTTCTATATGGAAGTAAATGTGATTTACACTTTCAGGGGCCAAAATGGTGGTTTACCCGATAAATAATAGCACATGTTTTCCCCATATGACTAATAGCAACTCAAGTATTAAAAATTAGCACTTAAACTAACATCATTTTAGCATTCAAATATGAAGTAAGATTATAAATGCTAAAGTCATTGCCAATTAAAACATGTTATAAGAATCAAGTAAAACACATGCCAATAAGCAATTCAAACAAGATTCAATACACTAATCCTACTTTCGCAAAAAGATTAATAGTGACTAATGTGCAAGTGTAACTATAAAATTACATCACAAGAAGACACAATTGATATACAAACATAACTGACACTATGCCCACTTAGCCTGATTGCACAGATTTGCTCTGATTGACACACGACACACACATAGCTCACTATGCCCGAGGACAACCGGAGCTATGATACCAAATTGTAACACTCAAACCCATTTATAAAATATTATTTGAAAATATGCAACAGAAATAAAAATTTGATTTACAAAAGGGACTCTTCATCAAATCGACTCATGAATGCATGAATGTATATATACAAATATGATGATAACTCTAAACATCTCCTCATGAATAATAGGACAACTCAACCTATATATTCCTTCTCAAGTTCACTTCATCATATCATCATTAAGGCCATACATTCAAGCACATATCATACATCAACAATTAAGTTATTATAACTCATTATCATCATCAACTCAATTCATCATTATACAACATCATCTCAATTCATTATCATAACACATCAACATCATAAATTCATTTAGAATCCAAACATAACACATCATTAGCTAACCTCTAATCATCACACATATCATTAGCTAATCAACATGCATTATTAACTAATTCTCATATCTAATAAATCATCACACATATCATATATGGAATTCATTTCACAATCCAAATCATTAATCTCCAAATTAATCATACAATCATAGTATAAGCATATATCTCATTTATTCAACAAAAGACATTTTTCAGCACTGATAAGTTCGTCGGGGCGAGCTCAGGGCGAGTTCGGGGCAAGCTAAGTCAGAGAGCAGTAGTGCAACTCGCCACCAACTCGCACCAACTTGCCATGGCGAGTTCACAGGACAGGCTACTCGCCACCAAATTGCCATGGCGAGCTCAACAGGACAAACAGGATCCTCTTTTCGGGTTTTTACTGAAAAAACCTCAAATCTCAAAATTCCAACATACCAATTCATAAACGTGATAACTTTAAACATATATAAGCATAATAAGCATGGAAGTACAACCTTTAACATCATCAAACACCATTTCACATCAAAATCATAAATTTTCATACTTTTCATAAAAATTCATAAACTTCACAAAATCTCTACAAACAACTACACATTCCCATTCTTTAATCCCAAAATTCATACTTTCGCAATACTATGAATTTAATAACAACTCAATCATGCAAAGGTTCCATTTTTACTTAATGAAAACACCCACCCAAAAGAAAAGAGTGTAGAGAGTTTGGGAATGGAGAAATAGACATTCTCCCCTCTCTATTAATCACCCTAATTATATCATCTAATCCTCTTACCTTAGATTGGATGAATTCTATGCTCCACTTCTCTTGGATTCCCAATCTCTAACTCTATCAATGGCTTTTCTTCAATTCCCCTTCTTCATTCTCAAGAGCTTCCCTCTCTCTACCTCTCTTTCTCTCAACCTCTCTTTCTCTCATTATTATGACAAACAAAACAACAACAATATCCCTCATAAAAAAAAAAAACATTCCTTTATATAACCCCTTTCTAGGTTATAGCCAAATCCTCATACTACCCTTCTTTTCCCTACAATTCCCACTCACAATTCTATTCTTACTCTTACCATCCACTTTCCTACTATTTACACAATTGTCATTAATTCCTCTCCAAGACACTCTATCTTTCTAGCTATTCAGTAAAATGTCCTTCTTATCTCTATACAATCCACTAACTCATACTAGATTACTATATTTCCTTATTTCTACTACAAACTCTTATTCATTCTAATTAAGTCCAACATTCATAAAAGCATATTACTAACAAATATAAACGTAACAACTAATTAATACATTCAAAAACATACCGATTAACATATACAATTAATTAAATAACATGAATCAATAAAATATAATTTGGTATAACATTTGGGGTGTTACAGTTAGGGGTGTGCATGGTCGGTTATTTTGCCAAACCAAATCGTATCCAAACCAAAACCAAATATATGGATTTGGATACATGACCATAACCATTATTTTTTATAAACCGGTTATATAACCAGTTATAAGTTTGGATATGGATACATAACCGGATATTTTTATAAAATCGGTTTAAAAGCGGTTAATTTTTAAATCCATTTTTAAACTGGTTATTTTTAAAATTGGATTAATAAACATTTAATTTGGTCTTTTTTTTTTTTTTTGCAGACGAAAAACATATTAAAAACCGTAAAAAAAATACATTTTTCTTTTTTAATTCTTTGCAATAATAATCGGCTTCAAGCCAAATTGCTTCAGATATGTGTTTGAAAGAGATGAAAAAAAACATGTGAAGAAGACCATTTACATTCCTTCTTCTAATTTTTTTTTCTTTCAAAGAGCGGTTGAAAGCAATTGGAGAGAATATGTGTGGTTCGATTGGAAGAGAATATTGTCAATTAGCGTTCAATTCGAGAGATTATTGTAGATTTGCGATTTAGGGTTCATCGCAAATAACAATTGCATAGATCACACGGGGTGTGGTTATTGTCCATAAGCCAAGCTTATGCACCATCCATAAGTGAGAGAAAATTTCTCACGCTCCCCCCAAGTAACTCGCGCGCCCCCAAATTTCTCGCGCCCCCCCAAATGTCATGCGCCCCCCCATTTGTTTTTTTTTTTGTTCTTTCCTCCCCCAGATTTCTAGCCAAAATCATTTTGCTGTTGGAATGGTTTTCAAGAGTTGTACTCCAAACCCATTAAGTGCATAAAATGGTTTTGGAGTACAACACTATAGTTATGCACTTAAACTTTTTTTTCCCTCCCCACAGATTTCTAGCCAAAACCATTAAGTGCATTGAGTAAGGATTGTTGATTGTCTTCTATGATTGGGTCATATCTCAACTTATATATTATAACTACTTTCATAATTTTGTCATGTTGAAAATTATTTGAAAGGGTCAAGGCTAATATTGTAAGTGTTAAGTGCATAAAATGGTTTTGGCTAGAAATCTGTGGGGAGGGAAAAAAATGTTAAGTGCATAATTATAGTGTTGTACTCCAAAATCATTTTATGCATTGAATGGTTTTGCAGTACAAGTCCTGGAAATCATTCCAATAGCAAAATGGTTTTGACTAGAAATCTGGAGGAAGGAAGGAACAAAAAAATAAATTTGGGGCGCATGACATTTGGGGGGTGCGCGAGAAATTTGGGGGGGGGGGTGCATGAGTAATATGGGGGTGCGCAAGTAAAATGGGGGGCGTATGAGTAAATCTGTTGTGTTTTCATTGGCTTATGGACAATAACTTTTCCTGATCACACGCACATGATCATGGTTTGTGCGTGAATTAATTTTAATAAACAAATATTTGTTTTTTCTCACAAAAAGAAAAGGATATTTGTTTGTTATTTTTTGGCAAAAACAAATTTGAAAAGGATATTTTGTTTTTATTTATTTTTTTGACAAAAATAAATTTGAAAAGCATATAATAACCAATTTAAACCAAATCCGAAAATTTAATTTGGAGGGATAAACGACTAGATGAAAATGGTTTGGTTAATAACCATATAACAAAATCCGGATTTTTTAAAACGGATTTGAATCCGGTTATAGGTTTGGGCCTTCTAACCGGATATTTTGCACACCTCTAGTTACAGTGATTTTTGGATATCGAGCTATTAATTAACATCGAGTCGCAAATTTTAATGTTCACCACCGATCTTTTATTTTCCAAGGGAAAGGGAAAAAGTTCGTAAATACCCTATTTTATTTAAGATTAAAAGTTCGGGGGTTGGTTACGTCGAGGGAAGGTACTAGCATCTTAAACGTCTATAATACTCTATATGAACCTCTTGTTTTTATTTTACTTTGCGCTTATTAAAAATTTCTTACTTGTAAAAATGCCTAAGTGTAAAAAAATCTAAAGTGATGATTGTAAAATAAGAGAGAAAATGTTTTGGTTGTTTTATATATTGAGAAAAGAAGAAAATGTTTTTGTTGTTTTTATTGATTTGGGAAGACACGAGGTCTTTTGCACTACGTATCCGTGAGGGATCAAAACCTCGTAGTTCGAATAAAAAAGTGAGTAATTTATTTGATTGATTTTAAAGTTTTTGAAAAAAGTTTTTGAAAAAAGTTTTTGACTAGATAGTGCCGAAATGGCGTAAGGAAAAATGTGCATTTGATTGATTTTAAATTGCGAAAAGAAAGTTTAAATGATTAGAGTTATTTGAAGTTTGATTCAAGAAAAAAAAGACGCGGTCACTTGGTTTGAAGTCGAAGGTTTATTGATAAAAGTATTTAAGTGTGAAAAAAAGTCACTTGGTTTAAAATCCAAGGTTTTTGACTAAAGAAAAGACGTTTGAGTTTGATTTGAGAAAATGTCAATTGGTTTGAAGTCCAAGGTTTTTGATAAAAAAATGTTTTTGAAGTTTTTGAATATGTGAAATGTTTTTGGTTTTTTATAAAGAGAGTTGCGCGTTACCTAAATAAACTAGGCGCGAAATGACTAAAACTAAAACGTGATTGTTTGAACTAGGCGCGAAAATATTAACTAAAATGCGATTGACTAGATTACACGCGAGGAAATCTCATAACGACGTTGGATCGAAAAGAGACCCCTTTCCCTTGGATTGCTATCTAATTAACTTAAAGCATAATAAATAAAATGCATGCAATGCAATTTTCACTTATAATTACATTTAAACCTAATCACATTCTAATTTCTTGCAATAAATAAATATGATATGAATGCAAGGGTATACATGCAATGCAAATTCTCATTTAGTTACATTGGGCCTTATTTTACATTCTAAGTCTAAATACTCAAAAATAAAATCAATAGTAATTACAAAAACAAAAAACACACAATACAACAATAATGACTAAATAGTGCAATAATACAAAAAATAAGAACTAATGTCATGTGAGTCTTAGTGAGCTAAAATGACCCAAACTACTCAAATAAGTTGTTGGCTCAATAATCACTTTTTATTAAGCTAAAATAAGCTAAAACTAAGTTTAAAAAATAAATAAGCTAAATAATATCAACTTAATCCATAAAAATAATTTTAGTAGCTCAAGATAGTTCAAATAACCTAAAAAAAGCCATTGAAATGAAGAGCTACTTCCAAAATAAGCTAAAAACTAGGTTAAAAATAAGCTGCAACAGGGGGTACGAAATATAAAATCAAACAGGCAGGGGGTGCATTCAGTAATCTCAGAAAAGAGAAGAAAGCTTGACTGGGCTTCTCAGAAAGCCCAGAGACTAACCCATCATAAAATGAAGAAAAAATGGAGGAGTATTTAAATCAATTTTGTGAAGAAAAATTCATTTTAACTTAGAAAACCTTTCTCTTCGGATTCGATTCAGTTTTCGTTCGTGTTTAAATAATGTTTAAGAGAATTAAGTTTGAGAGAATCACGTTTAAAACAAGGCTCCTATTATCCATAGAATCACTTAATTTAAACATTGTACATATTCCAACTTCAGTTAGAATCACATTTTAAGATCTAGAATTGTTTTAATTTTTGTAAACCAAACAACTTTATAAATAAGTAAAATCACGTTAAGTCTGTAAACGTGCATTTATTATAATATAGAAAAATTACCCTTAATGAATGATTAGTACCGGAAAAGAGAGGATATATATGATAAACAAACATAATTTTAAATATATATACATAATTTTCTAAAATAGATAAGAGAACATTATTATAAAATAGATAAGAGAACACAATTTCATTTCTATTTTTCGTATAAGTTAAATATTGAAGTGATTTTTTATACTTGATGATGTTTGTAAGTTATTTTTCATATTAAAGGTTTGTTTATACTTGATGATGTTTCTAGAATTTTTTGATTTTTTTTTTTTGCTGAAACAGTAAAACATTTGAATCCATTTGTTTGACCCGAAACTCGTTTAACCCGACACCCAAAATAACATTCCATAAATTCTCATCTAGCATCCAATACAACTCATACACGTCACCACATTTTCTTTACCCTAATTGTTTTCTCTAAATATCACTGATCATTCTCATAATTTTTTATCAACTTTTCAGACAACAATAACCAGCCGCCCTATTCTCGTCCCTTTATTTCCACTTTTGTTTTCTTTCATCATCATGGGAAACCACCATTCTCAACCTTCTTTACCTGTTGAATCATAATCAACTTTTACTAGCCGTGACATTCTTGAAAAAAATCATAAAGCCGAAAAAATGAGGTTAGGCAGCATCTCCTTCAAATTATGTTTTACAATATGACATTTTTTGGTGGTTTTGTTGTTTTAAAATTTAAAACCATAAGAGAAGTGGAGGCTTGGAGATCTAAGGAGATGCCAGATTTGATGTTTCTGTGGGTACTGGAATTTATTATTCGCTTTTTTTTCTTCATATGATTGTCTGTAGTATCCTTGATAACATTAAAATCATGGGTAATGAAATGTTTCAACTTGTTGTTTTTATGGCAATTTAAGTTTGAGAGAATCACGTTTAAAACAAGGCTCCTACATTATACATAGAATCACTTAATTTAAACATTATTATTTAAACATTGTACATATTCCAACTTCAGTTAGAATCACGTTTTAAGATCTAGAATTGCTTTAATTTTTGTAAACCAAACAACTTTATAAATAAGTAAAATCACGTTAAGTCTGTAAACGTGCATTTATTATAAACTAGAAAATTTATCCTTCATGGATGATTAGTATCGGAAAAGAGAGGATATATATGATAAACAAACATAATTTTAAATATATATACATAATTTTCTAAAATAGATAAGAGAACATTATTATAAAATAGATAAGAGAACACAATCTCATTTCTATTTTTCGTAAGTTAAACATATTGAAGTTATTTTTTATAATTGATGATGTTTCTAAGTTATTTTTCATATTAAAGGTTTGTTTATAGTTGATGATGCTTCTAGAATTTTTTGAATTTGTTCTTTCCAGAATTTTTTTATATTAGTAATGTATTGATTTATAGTTTTTCTGGTAAGATATAATGGTTTTGAATTGACTATTAATTATTATATTAATGAATTTGTATTATGTATTGTTATTTTTTTAATTTAAATACTTTATTCTTAGTACGTGTTTGGTTGCACAGTGATTTAAATAATGTTTGAGAGAATTAAGTTTGAGAGAATCACGTTTAAAACAAGGCTCCTATATTATACATAGATAGAATCACTTTATTTAAACATTGTACATATTTCAACTTCACTTAGAATCACGTTTTAAGATCTAGAATTGCTTTAATATTTGTAAACCAAACAACTTTATAAATAAGTAAAATCACGTCAAATTTGTAAACATGCATTTATTATAAAATAAAAAATTTATCCTTAATGAATGATTAGTACCCAAAATAACTGATGTATGCAGGCCTGGCCCGAACACATATTGTGCAACATGTGTCGTGGTACCGACCTTTTAAAAATGAAGCTTCAATTTTATTTTATATTAGTAATATTATTAAATTAAGAGATATAAAATTTAATATATTACAGCAAATTATAAATGTCCAATTGTTAGATCCATAATTTCTTTTACTGAGTAGTAATATTAATAAATTAAGGGTGTAAAATTTAATACATTATTTAATTAATGAATTTACTTCAAAAAATATTCGAAAAATGACACAGCTTAAGTAGTTAGGAAATATTTTATTGTTATTGAGTATACCATGATCTTTTTATATTAATTACAGTGATGCTTATATTTTTATGCTAGTTGCTATTTAAATCAAGGATAATTTATTTCTCTTTTGTAACCAAAAAAAATCAAGGATAATTTTTTTTAAAAAAAATTACATTTTAATTTATTAAAAAGGACCATATTTTTTATTTGCATATGATCTCCAAAAATTCGGGATCGGACTTGGCTAATGTAGGAGCCTTGATCTATATTATCGTGGGTTGAGATAATAACTTCAAATATATGATTTGCTTTTAAAATATTATCTCTATATATATGACTACATTGTTGACATTTATTTTCCAGATCAGGTGAAGAGATTATGGAAGTAGATTTGTTGTCCCATTAGTTATACTATTTTGAATGACTCCAAGTGAACACCTAACTCATCAGGAATGCCATCTTAGCTCTTGAAGTTTGCAAAGCACAAAATTAGGAAATATGTAATCCCTCCATCCCAAAATAAATGATCTGTATAAAAATGTTGAAATGTATCAAGATTAATTCGTGCACTATGATAAGTAATTATTCATTTTGAGATGAACAACCGTTTCCAGTTGTATGGGAGAAGATTCTCATAGAAGTAGTTGTAGAGATCATAGCATGATCTTTCATTTTCCTGGCTAGAAATTTCTCTTCACATCTTATTTTTTTCTAGAGAGATAACCGGAAGCTAATAGCATCTTATTCTTTTGATGTTATCATTTTATTAGAATTGACTTATTTCAAGTCTGGTATAATAAGTAGAAGCATTTTGTAGCTTGAATATTGTTCACATGATCATGGTTTTATATGTAGAAAATATTGATATCATCCACCACACGCCTAAATTTGGTATAATATTAGCTACATCTAAAACCAATGCATATGTATATTGCTTTTGTGTACTTTGGATTGTTGTTAAAATTGTTTTAGGAAATTTTAATACAGGCCCAAATATAAATAACATGTGTTAGGTACATTTACGTAAATAAAAAAAAATATTACAGAAAAAATAAATAATATAATATTGATTGACGTGACTATGGGTCTGTTTGTTATAGATTTTTTGAAAATAGATTTTTATAGTGTAATATAGGGTGCGTTTGTTATAGATTTTTTTAAAATAGATTCTTATAGTATAATATAATTTTGTGTAAAAAAAATTTACAAAGATTTTTTTTATAAAAGTTTGAAATGAAAATTTGATTTGAATAGTTATTCCTAAAATGTCATTTTAGATATTTCATCATTTTATTGAAATTTTTTTTGGATAAATGGTGGTTTACCCAATAAATAATAGCACATGTTGTACTCAGTACGATTGACCTTATAATGTACCACAGAAGCTCGCCCATGTAGAACATCGTTGAAGATATTTGATTGGTTTAGCACATTGATATCGTTGTTTGAACCCGCTACTCCAAAAAATGCATGTCAAATCCATAAGTCTTGTGAAGCCGCCGCTTTCTAATTGTGGGTTTATCTTGATCACCTCGAACACATTGCCCTTTCAATGCAATGGGACAATTTTTCCATTCTCAATGCATACAATCAACGCTCCCTAACATACCAGGAAAGCCATGTGCCTCCCCCATCTGCAGTAGGCGTTCGACGCCTTCGCAAATATTGTGCCCCAAAAATGTTGATTACACCCCTTGTAAACTTATCAACGCATTTTACTGTCGTGGTTTCACCAATTCTTTAATAGTCATCCATACTATCAGCAGATGTTCCATATGTCAACATACAAATAACAACAATGCATTTTTGTAGCGGTGAAAGACTTGATCTACTAGGTGTGTCAACTGTCGCCTGAAAATACCTATCATATTCACTAAAAGCTTCAACAATACGAAGGAACACATGTTTATGCCTATGAAGCATGAATACTTCATTTTGAAAGAGTATATTTTGGAAGAGTATCAGTACCAAATACCGATACGCGCACGGTAGTTTTTTATTTTGCGAGTTAACCCATCAAAAGTGAAGGATAGCTCAATTGTCAATGTAGCCCCCTTTTTCCTTTGAGGTTCTCGGTTTAACTCTTGGAGGGTACATATTCTATATTTTTTAGCTTAAACCTCAGCGGTAACTCAGTCTCTGTCTGTCGCCATGTCCGTTCAACTCAAACTCTCTCGTCCAAATCGTATCTATCGCCCTTCCGTATGACCCTCTTTTCTCTCTCTCTCTCTCTCTCTCTCTCTCTCTCTCTCTCTCTCTCTACATACACCATTATATTTATATGAGTATTATGTATATAGAATGAGACACTCAATTTTCAGGAACTTCTAGAAGGAAAAATAATTGTAGAAACACAATCTTCAATTTCCCACTATGGGATTCGTCTCACTATCAAAGGATCTGTCAATTTGCAGGTAGGTACCACCCTTCTTGTTTGCTTTCTCAATCTCATACACCAAAAATATTATGTAAAGATGTAAACTTTTTGCTATAAATTAATCCCTTGCTCGAAAATTTAATTGACCCAATTTAATTTGAACCAAAGGGTATTTCAATTTGAGTTCAATAATTGATTAATGTTAGTTGTTGTCAGTTTGGATTTTGGATTTTTATTTTTATTTTTTTGCTGATTTTTGTGACATTGTTGGGTTTGAAGGTTCGTGGTGGATCTGCTGGGGTTGTTGAATCATTCTATGGAGTTATTAAGCCTATCCCAATTGTGTAAGTTAACAAATTAACTAACTTCTCAATATAATTGTTTGTTGTAGATTCATTGGGAAATTACTAGTGGTTTATTAATAGTATAAGTGACTTTTACTCAAGAATCTAGGCCCTTTTTGGATAAACAACTTAATTAAGTGCTTATAGTATAAAAGTGTGTCGTTAAGTGCTAATTTTTAAGCTATTCTTTAACAAAAGATAAAACAAAGTCAAACTGTTTCTATTAGCTGAAAACAGCTAATGAATATGTCATAAGTTGTTTTCATAAGTTCTTTCAAACGGATCACAATTACTTATACTAGTAAATATGTTCAATTAAGTTAATCAAATAGACCCTTTATCTTGATCACACTTCTCTAAAGTTAACAATTCTCTTTAGAGTTTAAAGTGTGTAATATCAACCATTGATGCACATTCATCAATTATGGACATGTTGAAATATGAACCCCTTATTTACTCAGTTTACTCTCTGCTCACGGATTCAAATCCATCCATTTATACGAATGTTATCATCTTGCAATACCGATACTATAAACAAATATTATTATGAGTTATGACGTGTTAAGATGGGAAAATTTAATTAGACTTCGTTGTAAAATTTGCTTACATCGTGAATGTATACTCTTACACTAATTGGTTTTTTAGTAAGCCAAAAATTATGCAATGTTTCCTCATAAAAATTGTATCAAGTCAGTATTGCAATGCAAGGGATTCTATTTCTTCTGCTAGTTAAACTATTCACTTTTGTTATTGATTTTCTTCCATTTCAAAATTTTAGCCAAGCCCGTATCTAAATAATTAACAATGTTTTCTACGGTATTCAGTTGATACATTATAGTATTTTTGGATGAGTAAGCCATAGTAGTTATCAATATCATTATAAGTATAATATAATATGATTCGTAGATGCATCTGTATTTTGTCAGATTTGGTTTGTAAGGGAGTTACTGGTGCTGTTGTGGGAAAAATCTGAAACTTTTCATGATGCTTGTAAATTCTTGTCCTCACATTAGGATAAGTGCACATGATTCTTATGATTGTCTTCTAAACAGGAAAAGGATCGTTGAAGTTAAATCTTCCGGAAAGATTGGTTCGGGTACAACAGAGGTAGTATATCAATAATCAATGAATAGTGTCTGTTTAAATCTTTTTATATGGTGTTATTGCCTAAGTAGAACTTTATCTGGTATTTCTTAAGAATAAATCATTTGATTGCATACCATCTGATCGTACCTGAACGGACGTTCGATCGATGGCCAGCTGCTAGTCACGTGCGGTGTTGATAGTTGCTTTGAAAACGGAGGGGGGGGTTGTACCTGCAGACACTCCGATGTCTAAGTCAGCACAAGTACAAGAGAAGAGGTAGAGAGTGAGAATTGAATACCTGACTCCTCAATGAAGAGGAGTATTTATAAGCCCCCAGCGCGGGGCCAACGATTATCACTATTGGGCCGCGTAGAGCAAGCCCAATGAGGATAACTGCTAGGGATAGCGTGGTATGCTGGAGAAGTCGTTAGACTCTCCCCCTAGTCAAGCTTAGCCCGTATTCTGCGGGAGACGGATAAGCTTGGGATGAAAACGTGGCTTAAGAGGCACGTTTGGCAGGTGCTGAATTTGAGGCGAGCACAGGTGTGCTCGACAGTGGTGAACTGGATAAGCTTGAGCTGCTGATAAGCTTAAGCTAAGGCGTCGAGCAAGAAGCTGGCTGTCCCCGACATTGGGCTATCCTCGACGGACCAATGGATTGGGTCTTGCTCGATGGTCTAGTGGATTGGGCCTGTTAGTCAATTCTAGGCCCAGTCCATAACACCATCCAGTATTTCTATAAATATCAAAGCACAAATTCTATTTTTTGGTGTACTTGATAAAATATTGAGCTTCTCAATGAGTCTTTTAGTTTTTTGGCGCCTTGTCAACTTTATATCATTGAAACTTATAAATAAAAAGCTTGAACTAATAAACGGATAGGCCTAACTAGTTATGATTCTTGCAGTGGACCACACAAATGTCTTATTTAATGTCACTACAGTGGCCACAACATCCCCACTATTTTGGTTTATACAACCTATTTTCTTGTGTTCACTGTAAGTTTTGCAATCTTTATGGCAGATACCGTTTTCATTGAATCTTAGGCAGGATGAGAATTTAGAAAAGTTTTACGAGACTTTCCATGGTGCAGATATTAGTATCCAGGTAAAATGCAATTTGAAAGTGCTTTGTTGTTCAACTGATTGTTAATATGAACTTATTAATTTTCATATTATTTTTTACTTCTAAAGAAGTTTAAATTTGATATACTGTCGATTTAAAACTTCAGTTAATTATTTCGTTTTTGTCTTTTTAAATTTCACAAAATTTCTCCGGTTGGTCATTGATAGCATCTATAGTATTTAGTGACTGTAGATATATCTCGCGGATACTTGCATAAATCATTATCAGCAACGACGGAGTTCATTATTCAAAGTGATAAAGGTATAATTTTGGTTCTTTCTTATTCTCCATTTTTATGTATCTGTGAATGTTTAAGTTACTAGTGTCTCTTTCTGTTTGTTGAAAATTTCAGGTGATCTTCTACAAAGACCACTTTCTCCAGAGATGGTCATCTTTTATATTACTCAGGACACTCAAAGACATCCACTTCTTCCCGAATTAAAACCCGGTTTGTTGATTTACCTTAAAGGGATATACATGTTCTCTCAATCTGATTATAAACCATAGAAACCGGTTTGTGCCATTGTTTAATCTCATGCCTTAAAATATCACAATTTGTAACTCTGATCTTATATGACAATATTAATTTTGCTATAATCATAAGTGGAAAGTTCAACAGTTTCTGCACTTGAACAGTGAAACTCTTTTAAGGGTTTGTTTGTATTGGCTAATTTGAGCTTTATCTATTGGCTTAAGTACATGTGAGACTGTTTGAAAGAGCTTATGGAACGTTGGAAACAGTGTGACATGTCATAAGCTTTTTCAGCTTCTTTTCATAACCTTTCCAAGATACCTTATGAAATCAAGTTATAGTTTATATGAAAATAGTTTGACCTGATTTAATAGTTTGTTATAGAAATAGCTTATACTTAGCACTTATATGATAAGTGCTTATGATATAAGTGGTTAATAAAGTTGTTTATCTAAACAAGGCCTAAGTGAAACCTCTGGTTTCTATGTAAGGATTAATAGTAAAAGGTTATGCAACTTATGCTAAGTTTTTGTTGAATAGGTGGATTTCGGGTGACGGGAAAAATCTGTACTCAGTGTTCTTTGTCTAGTCCTATTAATGGTGAACTAACTGTAGAAGCATCAGCAGTTCCAATTAAGTCTATTGACATTCAGTTATTTCGTGTTGAATCCATTCTTCACGGGGAGAAAATTGTGACGGAAACCTCTCTGATTCAAACAACTCAGGCAAGTGATGCTGGATTTGTATAAGAGCATGTCACACTTCGCAACAAGTTGTTTATTTTCCTTTTTTGTTGAGTAGATAGCAGATGGAGATGTATGCCGTAAATTGACTCTGCCTATTTATGTAATACTTCCTCGTCTTTTGACCTGTCCAACAATCTTTGCCGGGTACGTGTCTCGACTCTTGCATGATAATCCTCCTCTAATGTAAATGGTATATCCATAACTATACACACAGGTATGTGCACACACAGACACTAAAATGTTTGATACTAAAGGGCATTTTGAAGAACTTATTAGGACTTATCTTATGACATGTTTGGAGCTTGGTGAAGCTTTTGAATAAGTTGTTTTCAGCTTATTTTCTTAAGCTTTTTGTGTCATAAGTTGATTTCAATTTACCTTCATTCTCCATTCGCTTGTAGAAATAACTTATACATAAGCTCGTTGCTCTGATATGATGATTATGTAATTAAGTTATATATTCAAACACATCCTAACACAGTTTGGATTAGCGCTTATGGAAGCTTCTCAATTAAAAAATAAATTTATTGTTCTTAGTTTCGAAAGGTCCTTATAAGCTTATAGTTGTTTATGGAGAAGTTAAATGGGAGATCTTCTAAAAAATTTGTGATGTGAAAACTAATTTTAATTCACACTACAATCTTTTGTTTACAAAGCACAAAACTTATTGCAAGATTCTTTTAATATTTCATTTTCACAATACTTGTGAGTTTGGAATTTGGCATTTTTCATTTCATAAAATCTTGTCATAAGTCACGAATTGCTTTTATACTCATAACATTTCTCGGATAATATAAAGCAAGGACACACAAACACAAACACATCAACTCTGTTAATGTATAAAACATAGGAATTGACACCGATACATATTTGAATGTTGAACACAGCGACATGCCTAATCCTAGAGGTGTCCGTACTTCATAGCACAGATACAATGTATATCAAATTTTAAGGACTCATTTTGTTAGTTATTGTATTTTTCATGCAGTCCCTTTTCAATTGAGTTTAAAGTAGCGATTGTTATAAGCTTTCAATCAGAGCTATCTAAACTACATAAAAAGTCTGACTCAAGAACTCCAAGACTCTGGGTAGGTGCATCTACATTTTATCTGAAAAATAGACTTCTGTTGAATTCTCATTCTAATCACTAACGAGTCTTTACTTTGGAGGATTATTTAACAATTTTCTCATTCTGAATTTTCAGCTGGCGATGGAAACATTACCGCTAGAATTGGTTCGGACAATGTAATATATGATTGATGTATGGTTTCTTAGAATACAACATGACTTGAATATGTGGATAATTATTAATTACCAATGCAACATTTTTATTTAATTTTGAGTGTTATTGGCTAATGGCTTTTTAGCATTTTTTTTCAACATTGGAATCATTCTGTCTCCATACCTGTGCAACATTTCAGATATTCAAGTCCCAATTAGCGGGGCGTAGCAGCTAACCGCAAAAAATGCTATAGTGATATAGTAGCAAATAGCAAGATGACCGCTATCTTGAAAAATGACCAAAGAAAAGGGACAGCGAATCAGGTCAAATGTTGTTCTGGTGTTTTTTAATTGCAACAATCTTAAAATATCAAAAGAAAAATGGTTTGTCCTTCAAATTTTAAGGGGTTTATTTTTATTTTTTTAAAAAAGAAAACTATGAAGTCATTTGGAGCTGGTGTATTCTGTATAGCAGCTATAACATCTGCTTTTTTGGGGGATAATGGCTGTTGTGGCCGCTACCAGGGTATTTGTAGTTTGATTTGGATCGATTTTGATGTAAAAAGTTATCTCATTCCAAGTATTAAAATAAAATAGCATGAAGTAACAAATCCTTAAATTTGATAAAAATTTATAAAATCTTTAAGTTTCGCATTTGTAATACATAAGTTTTTTATATAATAAATAAGTCTTTTTAAATTTTTAACTTATCGCGCTGTTATTCTTTCGTTAAAAAAATGCTGACATAGGTTGTCAATTTAGTGAGGTGGGCACTAAAGATTGTGTTTTGGCTTCCAAATATATTGTCTTCTTCACATGTATATCATTATTTTCCGAAATTGAAACCCTAACTACATTAATTTTCCAAACTTCCATTTTTTCCCAAATTGCTGACTTTGGACTTGTCAAATCATCATCAAAACTGACATATCTGCTTTATTAGAATGATATTTATTAAAGGATAACCTTTCAAACAGTTATAGTTTTTTTTTTTTGGTTGTTTTTATAAAGCAAACAGTTATAGATTTATATGACTTATTTACTATCTAAAAACTTAAAAAACACATATGTTAAAAATTCGAAACAAAAACCCTGAATACAAAATACATTAAAAAAATAACAAATAATAGATTGATGGAATATCTAATACCTATAATAAGGCCCCTTTGAATTTGACTTATTTTTGAATTTATAAAAATAATCTATGCAAATAAATAAATTTTTATGTTAATTTATAAGTTTGGAATATAAAATTTAAGTTTTTATAAGCTGTTTTTCATAAATTATCTTTAAAAACTTACAATAATACATAAAAATATATTTGTTTGCTTAAGTTGTTTCACATAATCCTAAAAATAAGTCAATCCAAATGGATTCATAATATAATTTATATATTCAATTTGGTTAATTTTTGAAAAATAAATCTAAAAAGTATTCAATAATATTTATCTTGAACGACATATAAATATTTTGTCATTCGTGGACATCTAAATTTTTTTTTGTCATTCTAAAAAAATTGTCATTCATGTAGTCCAGTCCGACTATATGAATGACAATTTTGACACAAATTTTTTTTGTAGGACTGGACTACACGAACTACAATTGTTTTTATTTTTGGTATAAAAGAGGGTCAAGCGCAAAGAAAAAAAATCTAAACTAACATTCAAGCTCCAGAAATATCATCAAAGAGATCTACTGAGTTGGAGTCTCCGACACTGAACAATTCAAAGAATCCATAGAACATTTATTTTGCAGAATGAAGTCTACATCCAGGAGTTATTATATAAAACAAAACAGCTCAAGATGTGCTCTTAAAACTGAGTCTCTCAAACACTTAAGACAATTATTTAAACACAAGTAACAGTTTTAGGAGCAACCAAAAGTTCAGGTTCTAAACAATAATTATAAGCAGAACAAGTCTACCATATTTATTTCAGTACTTATTCTATCTCTCTAACAATATTCATTCAATTGAAAACTCAAACAACATAGAATGTTGATACTTCTCACCAGGTCGAACCACAACAGACGGAAAATTCGATTGGTTTACAGCATCCGGGAATCCTTGTGTCTCAAGACATAATCCGGCATGCTTTCCATATACAGCTCCTCCTTTTCCAGCTACGTTGTCGACATAATTTGCAGTGTAAAATTGCATACCAGGTGCATTTGTCCACAAGTTAAGTACCCTTGAACTTGATGGATCCCTAACTTTTGCAGCATGCCTCAAACCGGCTTTCTCTTCACCACAATCAAGCACGTAATTGTGGTCGTATCCTAAACCAACCTGATTGATGGTGTCGCCTACTCTCCTCTCAGATGTGAAATCAAAAGGTGTACCTTTCACTGGCATGATTTCACCGGTTGGCACAGTATTCTGATCGACAGGAGTGACATGATTAGCCGCTATCTTAACTGAATGGTCAAGTATATGGCCTGAGTTATGGCCAGCTAAGTTCCAATAGGTATGCTGAGCTAAGTTAATGATGGTTGGCTTGTTCTTCGGCACTCCTTCCATGTCGAGCCTCAAAGTCGTCTTTGAGGTGAGCGTGTAAGTTGCGGTAACAGTAATGTCACCAGGATAACCTTGTAGGATAGAAAGCAAAAATCAGATAGTGTGAATGGAAGATCATAGTAACTGCAATACTATGAAACACTAACATGGACACAGACACAGACACCAACACCCACAACAGTATTAATTTGGTGTATTGGACACTTAGACACGCTTGCAATCTGAAGTGTCGGTGCTACATAGTAGCAATGCCAATGCTTAAAAGTGAGAGGGAAAGAGGAAATAAACACTACCTTCCTCCCCATCATGACTTTCATACTTAAAAGTGATTGATGGAGTCTCTCCCTTTTTATATTCAGTCACCTCCCATACCTTCTTATCAAACCCGACATTTCCACCTAAAATTTGGACAGAGATCAGAAAATCAGCAACCAAAAATCATAAATTGTCGTAAGAGGGTGATTTAACGCTTGACATTCAATGCAGTTTAAAATTCCACTTCAGAATCATATTATTGGTGAAAATTGAAAAGAGCACACAAAAGTCTAGCCATACTTGTACGATGGTATGTAATTTTTACAAATAGCAGATCATGTTGTATTGGCTAAGTTCAAGAACACATCATTTAGTGCCTAGCCTTCATTTTCAAATTCAAATTCAAATTCTGACAGAATGTATCAAGTAGTCATATTGTATAGATATATTAAGATTATGCATTGATAGAATTGATACCATGGAGACTGTTTGGGGGTCGGTTGAGAGGTAAAGAGTACTCAACCCCATCAAGTTTAAACTTCCCATCCTTAATCCGGTTTGCGACGCGGCCCACAATGCAGCCAAAATAAGGAGCAAGACCCTTCTGCTTGCAACAAGCAACATAAAAACAAAAAAATCAGCAAATAACTCATAGCGAAAACTTAAAACTATACACAGGCAAGCACAAAGATACATTATTGTCAGCCACAACTGTAGTTGCGACTGACACTTGAATCTGAGACCACCTCAGTCACTTATCCACAATTTTAAGGACTGTGATAACATCCTATTTATATTTGCAAATATAGGTCAGTGAATAAGGATTTTAAATAAAGGTTTGCGACTGTGATATAAGCCGCAACATTGTAAAAACTGCTACAGGATCACAATTGAGGCTGCACCGGCCATATTTGACAATATCTTCAATGAATCATAACACGACTGCAACAGTTATTGTGACCAGTATTTAAAATCCTAGCAATATCAAGACAATGGACCATATAAAATCCTAGCTACATTAGTAATTGGAGTTAATGCAATGTCAAGTATTGCGGCGGCATAAATAACCGCAATACGACCCTCACCAGTCACCACGATAAAGAACCTCGACTGTGAACATGATTTTACATTGTCAATATATATAAATCTAATTGGAATTTCTCATAGGGTTGTGAATGTTGAAAGATACAATTTTGAAAAGGGATCCACAATGCCCATGAATGACAGAGCCAAATCTAAGTGAATACAAAACAACCCAATTACAAATAAAACCTAAAGGGGAATTGGGTGAATTCATACCTGATAGGATTCAACAGAATCAAGGCCAAGAACAACATCGGACAATACACCTTCATGTTAGAGACAAAACCATCAATTCAATTCAATTCATCGCTATGTTAAAAAAAAAGAGAAAAATTGAAAGTTGAGAGAGAAGAGAAACGAACCATCTTTTCCAGGTACAGAGAAAGAGGTGATTGTGCAACCGAGATTGGTAACAAGGAGCTGAACGGTTCCATTGTTGAGTTCAAAGATCTCTGCTTTTTGGTTATGCTCCGCCATTGAAGAGAGAGAGAGTATGTGAAAATTGTGATAAGGGTTGCGTTTGAATGAATTGAATCGCAGGTTTTGTTTGCTGAGTCAGTAGTGATGATGATTACACTCTCTCTATCGGATTTATTAAGAATGTTATATGTGTTGGCGTTACGAGGTTGTTATTCTTAACGACTCGTGATTTTTTGTGTCGGTTATATTTGAATTTTTTTAACACCGACGGTTAATAGTTTATTTTTATTTTAATAGATTGATTCAATCATGCATAAACATGCATAAACAATACTAAAAACCATTTCACAGCAAAAATGGTTTTGGAGTATAACGCTTTGAAACCATTCAATAGCACAAATAGTTTTGACGATTAGTACATTTAATGTGAAACCATTCCAAAAAAAAATGGTTTCAGAGCGTCATACTGTAAAACCATTAGATGTACTTAATGGTTTTGGCATCTGGAACTCAAATCACTGTTCATCTTCATCTTCGAAAAATAGGGAAAATCAAATCAAAAGGGAAAATCGAAATCAAAAGGGAAAATCAAATCGAAATTAGAATTGATTTTTTTTTCTCGCGAAGATGAACCAGATCGCGTTCGAAATCAGAGTTGATTTTTCGCGAAGATGAATCAAATCAAATCGAAATCAGAATAGATTTATTTTTCGATTTCGATTTTCCAGATCGTGTTCGAAATCGGAAAAAGAAGAAGAAGATCGTGTTTCACTATTTTGTTTTCGTTTTTTGCGAAGAAGAAGATGAACAATGATCGCGAAGAAGAAGATGAACAACACGATGATGATGATGATGAACAGTGCGATGATGGATATGAATCTGATGGCTGGGATTAACTTATGTACCATCCATAAATATTTGGCTTATGGATAATAACTTTTGCCGATAGTATGATATGACTTCATATTTTTATCTTATTAATTATAACTTCATTCGTCCTCGATCTTTGGTCTTATAAGAGTTTTATGAATTTAGCGTTTTTTTTTTGTATAATTTAGCGTTTTATTTAATTGTCGTTTTGGTACATTTGTCAATTATATCTTTTATCAATTACTATTTTTTTTATTAAAATTAATTAATGTCATATATTTGAAAAATTAAAATTTTTTTGTTAAACAAAGTGTTTTTTTTAAAAAAAAAAGTTTATTGCTTTTTTTTTTTTGGTACAAAAAGAAGGCAGTTTGTTGCTTGTTATGTTCAAATTTAAACAAAATTTGTAAGAATGGTCCATGAAGAGTTAAAATTCTATAAATAAGATGACTAGTAATTGTTAAGAATTTCAAGTGCATAGTAATATCTTTGAGAGGGAAAAAAAAACGACCCCATGAATGTTCAAAACTAAATAAATTTTTACTAACTAAACTAAATAAATTTTCTATAATCTTTATATTGTTTATGTTTTTTAATATAATTTTTTTTTACTAAATTTTCTATAATTTTTTTTTTAGGATTAATAGGCTTTTACCCCCTACAAAGTATGCGAGTTTTGCGTTATCCCCTATAATTTTTTTTTATATTACTCCCTGCAATGTGTTTTTTTTTTTTTTTTTCGCAATTCATTTTACCCCCAGGGGTAAAACAAAACATTACAGAGGGTGCAATGAACTGCAAATAAAATAAAAACACGTTGCATGGGGTAATGTCAAAAAAATAAATTATAGGAGTTAAGACAAAACTCGCCTACTTTACAGGGGGTAAAAGTCTATTAACCCTTTTTTTTTATTATTTTTCTTTTGTTCTTATATGCATAGATTCATATTTTTATTTTGTGCTTGTTTGAATTTGACTTATTATTTTTGGGCTTATGAAAATAGGTTATGAAAATAAATAAAGTTTTATATTGATTCATAAGTTTTTACTAACAAAAATTGCTTTTTTATAAGTCGTTTTTATTATAGGCTAGCCACCTTTTAAAGTTTATAATAATACATAAAAGTTTATTTATTTGCATAAGATGTTTCGCATAAGCTAAAAAATAAGCTAATCCAAACGGGCCGTTTGTTTCTAATCTTTTTATTTATTTATTTTGTTCCTATTTTATGCATAGATTTATTTTTTTATTTTGTTCCTGTTTTATGCATATATCATCGCATGGTCTCCTTCTTTAGTTAGTCTCGGTTTAAACAAATTAGTTTATTTGGATTAAACTAATTATTTTGGCACGATTCCTGTGGAGACGAATCTTTATAAATATTATTGCGAGACGAAAAACTGGTACACTTGCCAGAAGCCAGTCAGTTAGCCTTGTAAGAACAAAATTGATTTTATTAATCTCTCTAAAGGTTTTGATGATTACAAAGTATTAAAAGAACAATTGGTATTACTAATGTATGTTCAACTGTGCAGGATTAGAAGATAAAATGTAAAATTCATTATGAACGTGCATAAGAGAAGCTGAAGTGAACTCTGGGCAAGGCAACCTTTGATGGTGTTCAGAGGTTAAAAGCTTCAGACGCTAAAGAGCTTTAGAGGCTACACTTTCAGAGTTTGGGAGCTTCAGAGTTCGTGTCTTAAGACTTTAGTGTCTCAAAGTCTCTGACTAGAGTTGGCAAAGAGGGAATGATTAAGTACATAGGTCGCTATCATGGCAGTTTGAGCAGTTTTCCTTTTGCCAGGAATGTTCGGACATTATCCTCTTCGTCAAAGGCATTTTGGAGGGGTTATTACCCATTTTGCAAGAAAGACAGTCTATCTTTGCATAAAGCAAACAACAAGTTTCAACGTCTCTTACAAGCTTCTCAATGGTCTTCTCCAACGGATCTATTTCATTTGCTTATAAATAGAGCATTACAGTTGAAGAAGAACAATAAAGACTACTAGACTCTAAAGCGCTAATACTCTGTCAAAGTGAAAAGTTGTCTGTAAACACTTAGAAATTCTTACAAACTTTGCATCTTAGAATTAATTGTTAAGTCTTGAATTGCGCTGTATCTTGTAAACACCTCTGATAGTATATCAAGTGTTCATTTCACACTTTCTTAATTTACTTAAGTTAGTGAAAGTCTTAGATCTGTGTACTTAGCCAGGGAAGTCTCTTGCAAGTGTGCTTGAGTAAGAAAGTAGTAAGAAAGTCTTGGGTTAGAGAACTTGGGTAAGTCCTGAACTAGGTGTTTAGGCAATATAGTCCTAAGTAGGTATATTTGGGCAAGGAGGTCCTGAACTTGAGTGTTTGGGCAATTGTAATTTTAAGAGATTATAGTGAACTCCCTTGACAAGATGATTGGACTACTCTCGTTAGTGCGAGGATCCTGTATGAAAATTTGTGATTTCTTCTTTCTTCTTTCTTTGTGTTTTTATTATCCGATGCACATACTTTTTTTTTTGTTTGGACACAAAAAATTATGAAAAAAAAACAACACAATTCAACCCCCTCCTCCCCTCTTGTATTTTTCTCACTTTCAAACCCTACCCATAGTTTGCCAACCTTTTTGTAAACATTTAAATATTCCTTAGCTCTGGTGCTAAAGGAAGTTAATATACATTTAAGAACTTTTTAGAAAATACTCCGTTTTTTTTTATAAGAGACAATTCACCATTCTAGATTCATTGAATAATTAATATATCTAGTTTATATTATAGATCAAATACATTAAATATTTAATGAATCTAGAAATGTGAATTGTCTCTTAATAAGTAATATATAAAAACTTGTAATATTTTGAAAATCAATTTTACAAAATCTATTTTAAAAAATACAAAGAAAGAATCAAATTTTTTAAAGCTGAAACAAACAGCCGCTGAGTGACCATCACATAAAAACAGGTTTACATCTAAAATTGACAAATGTACTAATCATTTATTGAATTGAATGAAATGTTGATAATAATTAATTATTGCTGCAGTAATATTCTTTATTAGAAAACTACATAATAGCAAGATAATATGTAGTTGATAGTCACCATTAATCCTAACAAATAAATTTGTTGATCATGCCTTTCCTGCTGAACCAAAGAGATGCATTTTTTCTGCTACTACAGCTTTCATGGCTTCTTTTGCAGAAGCCATAACATGAACTAGATCTTTTTTCGGAGTAATGAGGGAATCCATGTATGCTTTTCTTACTTCAGTGTTGACATTAAACTTTCTAACACCAAGATTTATGCATTCCTGTCAGAAACCAATGACCATTTACAAGGTTAGCAATATAAACTTTCAAATCTACATTGCCCATCACAAATAAATGTTAATTTCTATGAATAAGAGATTCTACATGAAGCAAAAGTTCCAAAATCTGTGATGTTGTATGCTGAGATCAATGTTCATATCATGTAAATGTTACTTGAAAGACAGAAAAAAACATAAAGTGAACATCCACAAAAATTATGTAGATAACTGTACCTTAACAAGTTCTTCGCCCAAACCCGACGCACCGTGGAGTACCAGAAAAACTCCTTTTTTCTGGCTCAACACATGGAGTTCCTAAACATAGTAGAATGTCAAAATCTCACAATGATAAGAAACATCAACTGTAGGTTAAATGACTATCCATTCGGAAACATTTGGCATCTACCCCCACTGAAGTTCTTTTTTTAGAATGAAGAAGGAATGAAGACTTAAAAAAAAACCTAGAAAAGAAGTTCTATTAAAGGCAACTCAGTATTGCAAAGCCTGTAAGAATGTGACTCCACAAATACAAATCAAATGCCACATTGGACTACCCATATTGAAGAAATTATTACTTTATAGAACAATTTCAGGAGCTAAAATTGCTTCCTATATATCATTAATGGTTGGAAACAATTTGTTTTCTCTTCTATAATCTGCTACTTTATTTGTTCTTTTTAGAATAGGAGAACACACTTCTGCTGAAAAGTTGAATTAAGAGCTTTTCTTTGTTTTTAAATTTTTGGTAATTGGGAAAATGAATGGATATTACAAGCAGAAGTATAAATCCACCTTAAGCAAATCTAATCTGAGATTTGGTCCACTTGCCGGGTACTTTCCATGCACATTACCAATACACACTGCTAAAGCATCTATACCAGTCTCGTCAATGAATTTTTCCGCCTGAAATTAATGAGACAAGCATTAATAAATTTAGCAATGTCAAGTACAGAAGAATATTTTGAGATCTTATTTGTAGAGGAGATAGCGACCATATTAACATCTGTTAGCTTGGCTTCATACTCTTCGACAGTCAAGTCATCTTCTGTCCCCGACAATCTTCCTAGCTCAGCTTCAACCAACATATCTTTTGAGTGAGCCAATAATGATATAAATTTTGTGTATGCGGCATTTTCATTGAAAGAAAGATGTGAACCATCCACCATTAAAGAACTGAATCCCTGGAAAAGTATAGAGTAAAGAGATAATAAAGCAATGACAAACTATAAATGCACGCTGCATCATCATCGAGTTTGAACTTGTCCTGTAAGTGTGAGTGTTATGCAAGTAGAACTGCACATTACCAGTTCAAGAGCTTCCACAAGATCTTGCTTTGAAGTTCCATGATCAAAGTGAACAGTAATGGGTACCTGCTAGAAATATTGATAGTGAAATACAACAATACACAAACTAATATTTATCCAAGTCAAACTAAAGATCTTTGTAAAATCAGATACTTAGTAACACCCTCATTTATTTTCTTAACTGATACTAGTTTCTTGAGTCATCCAAAGCATCTGAAACACCAAGTCCCCGTCTATTTTCTGAAAACATTTTCAGTTTTTAATTTCTAAAGTTTATGTTCTTTTTAAATTTCTAACAAGGAGATGAAACACTCATGTATGAATAATTGTAATAGAGAGATGACGGAAGACATGCTAGGAAGAATGCATTTTCAAAAACAATGTTTTGACATTTTTAAAATTTTTAGAAATGTAAGGATCCGTTTTAAATATTGTAAAAGAAAACAGTGAGACAAACTCTCAGTTTTATTTTATAAGGCATGTCCTTGTTTCATCTTGAAAAATAACTTTTCTTACTTGTTACCATTTAGATGTCCATTCACTTCAAATAATATCATTGCCACTTACACTGGCACGCTCTGCAGCAGAAATGCAACAAGCAACCAAGGGAATTCCTCCTTCCTTCAAAGCACCAGGATGAATCTGAAAATTATATAGAAAAAGTACAATTAATTGTCTCCTTGAATTAAGGACAAAATAGTTACAAAGAGAAATAAAAGGAAATAATATATAAGTTTAGAATCTCCTAGAAATAACAAACTAGGAAATTAAATATTTTCCAACACTATGATATTTCTATTATTTCCTTAAACTAATTTGATCTCCAAGCCATAATAGTGCAATTTTCTAGGATATGAATTGAAAAGACATCATCACACATGTAATACAAATAAAAAACTACTGAAAAATAGTTTAAATGCCACATCAAGCCATCTGTCGGAAGAAATCGGCAGAGGTTCAAAAGAAATTTGTGAAGAAAAAAATTGTATCCAGAATACAGAATATCAGGTGGTTTTCCCTACAGCTGTACAAATATCTCTCTGTCTTGCTTTTGAGATTTTTTTAGTTTAAACATGAGTCTGTGTTAGGATTCTAAAGTAACAGCTGTAAATTCAGTAGATAGAGTCATTTATGATTCAGTTATAGCGGAACTCTAACCATACTTATATCTCATGTTATATATGCCAGTCTTTTGAATACAGTTGAAAAACTATCATTTTCTGATTTCAGATTCTCTTTGTTTTATCTCTGCACTTCTCATGACTTCCCATCATTTTCTCTTGACTTCATTGGTTCACCAATTCCATCAAGCAAGCAATAGAGTCAATTGTAAGGAAAATGAAACAGAAGATTTCCTTTTAAACCTGGATCTTGACAGACACACTATCTTATTCTCTCTATAGCAAAACTAGGTTTGTCAGTTTTCACGTTCATAGATTCCCTAACGCAGAATGGAGGATCATAGAGTTGTATGCATTATGTTGTTATTCTTAGAAATTTTAGAATTTCCACTTGAGATTTCATTATATTTAGCAATTTTTTCATAAACAAACAATCCCAAAGGCTTAGGTTGGTAAGTGAAAGCGTAGGAATGATTTTATATTTAAGAAATCTCCTCATGCAAGATCCCTCAGAGCTTGAAGTGTGATTCTGACCTGTAATATTGCAGGACTTTGCTCTTCCTCTGCAGCAGAAACAACAGCGTCAACTCCTTCCAAATTATAGACATTAAATGCTCCAATAGCATATCCACCATTTTCTGCATTCTTTATGCCAAAAAGAACAAAATTCAGTATTCACGAATACTCAGCTGTAAATCCTAGAACCAGGTTATCCTTACGTTAAGAATCTCTTTTGTTGATGAAAGCCTCGTTGGATAAGTCCAGGACTTCACCACTTCTGCCAATGCTCCGCTGTCACCAACATTACCTACCAAAGACAGATTATTTTAGATAAGTTGACATGAGATCTACAATGAAAAAACATATAGATTCGTTTTTTTATGAATAGAGAAACCTGTAGATTGTATTTTTTTATGGGCTTAATTGCAGTTTTAGTCCCCCTATTTTCAACTTTTTGCAGTTTTGGTCCCCCTATTTACCAATAGATTTAACTAGGGGTGGCAAAACGGGCCGAGCCCGCCGGACCGACCCATTTAACCCGCCATTTGGGGCGGGGCGGGCTGAGGTTTTCAGCTCGGTACCTTAAGTTGGCCCGCCCCACCTAGCCCGCTTAACAGTATAAGATACTCAGATATAGTTAGAAAGTGTACTTTAAAAAGAAGGAAAATGAAAAATATACCTGGGAAGACAATGTAAGGAACTCCAGGATGTCTACTTTCTGGTCCTAGTTGCCACAAGGGAATACCAGCGAGTGCTTGTCCAACAATCTTGGCACATCTTGCACCAAGAGCTTTTGTAGCAAGGTCTGAAGAGGTAATACCACCCTAAAAAAGGTACTATTTGTCAATGTTTGACTAAAACTTGGGAAAATATCAAAAAAGAAAGGACAAACAATAAATTTTTTAAATACATAATAAAAGTCTTCAAATATCAGCTCTTATACAAACAAGTAACAAATTAAACGGGGAGAATGCAGTTATAGTTAATGTAGTTATTCTTTTAAACATAGAGTACCTTTGCAATTATATAGCGGGGTTTTGTAGTTATTTTTTTCATTATTTCCACCAAAGCAGAACTCACTTTATAGTTAATGTCCAAACTCTCAGATGCAGCTGCAAATTTGAAAATTAACCGAAAGATTAGAATGGGGGGCAGAAAAATAATTTCCCAAATTTAAAACTAGTGTTCTTTGAATGATCATAACAAGAACAGAGATGCTATCTTAGAGATGATCTTGAATGCTAAAACAATTATAAAATCTTGGCAAGAAAGAAGTGAAGAGAATAAATAAATAAACAAAAAGGAGAGACAAACATTTCCCAGTTATGAGATTTCGGCTGGTCATTATAAGTGTGTCCTTATGAGTTTTAAGATATACATCTGCTAATTCAGCTGCTCTACTGATTTCATCTTCCCTCTCCTCAATAGTCCCCATTGCAAGTTTTTCAACGGAAACCTATTACAAAAGAATCTTAATCAGACCAGCAAAGAAATTTTAAAAAGAAAGATTGCATTAGGCATAAAAATGATGAAAAGATTTAACCTACTTTCACGGAACAGATTTTTATTATTGTTCTCTACATGAGAGAATTTAAATTAACAAAGAATGATGAAAAGAAAATTAAAATGTTGATCACCTCAATGCTTCTTAAAAACTGGGCACACTGTAATTTAAGCTGTTCAACCTGGGATTATAAGTACGAGAAAAGAAAGGAAAAGAATAAGAAAAAGAGTTTGCTTGGGAAATTTGATATCAATAACTTGATTTAACTTTTCACCTGCTTTGTCGTTTTTGGAACATATGATCCCACAATTATCAAACCTCCATTCCTTTCTCTAGCTATTTCTAGATCCTTTGGCAACACTGGAGGCTTAGAGATGATCCCAATACGGGCAGATACAAAACTAGCAGCAGTGCGACACAAGAAATGTTTCCCTGACAACTCTGCCTGTTCATAAGTCAGAATAATACAGGAACATTTTCATTAGTAACAAAACAGCAGAAAGGGAAGAAAAAAAAGCACAAAGGAGAAGAAACAAGTTTTGCCTTGATCATTCCAAGTGCAAATACAGTTATGTCCCTTTCACTAGCTGCATTAACTATGCAAACTGACCCCTGCTTAATAAAATATATGTAATCTTAGTAAGTGGATTGAATACCTATACTTATTCATAGTATCTTTGTTTATGCAAAGAAAACCAACATGTTTTTAGAACCTAAAGATAATCAAAAAATATCTCAAATTTTACATACCTTCTGTAAACTGCATAGAAGCTGAAAAACTGCATCTGGCCCCCCTTTCCTCAAAAGCTGGATAGAAATAGATACAACGCTACTTGCAAGTATGCGACCATTTGTCTTTTCCTCTACCCACTATATTAGGATAAAAAGCATCTCGAAACATTATTATTCTTATCAATAATAATAAAATATATATTACATTGATCAAGTCAAAGGAAGGGAAAAAATGTTCTACATCACGTAGGTTTGAAGATTTGTAACCGAAGGCAGCATCTTTGGCAAACTCTGTGTCCCCTGCAGGAACAAGGCTGCAGACAAAAATAAGTAGGATTATAACTTGTATCCATTCATAATTCCTTATAGCTAGATTATGAATGGAAATACATACATGTCAGAATCAGCAACATAATGTGTATCATTAATAGTGTAACGGCCTCCTTGAAGGAAAAATGGACAAATAATCCATGCATCCATTTCACCCAATACTGAAATGACAGCATCTGTTTCCTGTAAACAACAGTCATGTCACTTTCCAAATTGAAGCATAAGTCTCAATAACATAGACTAAAATAACTACTGAGCTGAAATATGTCATCCTTGCCTCTGGAAAATGACCGCGCAAAGTTGAATCTCCCCTCAAAACAACTGTATAGTCGATGTTGTCAACTGAGTTTGCTGCAGTGTTTAGATTTCTGCAAATCTCTTTTATCAATATAGTGGCCTGTCAAAGATCAAATGTATATTATGAATTTCATAGAACTCGATATTACAGGTCATATAGACATCTTATAGCTTGAACTCTGGTTTAGAGAATAGCCTATGCATCAGGTTTCTTTTTAAGTATTTTATGCTATGTCACTAAGATACTTTAGTGCTGCAAATATTACACAGCTCAGGTGGCTTTGGTTTCAATGCCATTGGCACCATAGATACATCAGAGCTGCAACTATTACATGTCAATAATAAATACACTGGCACTTCTTTGTAATATGAATTTCCAGTTACAAAAGGGAAACAATAGAACATAGTGTTATGCTTTGTAACCCAACAATATGTGGTCTTAAATGAAAACAGATGACCAATATCTTGTGTTTGATAACTAAATAAAAATTCTGTGGATTTATTATTGGTACATGTAGACTAAGCTCTTTACCTTGTCGGAACTCAGTGCCCTGGAATTTGTCAAAATGAAAAAGCATTTTGGACATCTTCTAAACTGATCAATCAGTGAATCAACGGTCCTGCACAGGAATAACTTGAGATTTTACTTCCGAAAGAAGATATGACTTTCGGTTCCAATATCATGATTAAACTATCACTAATTTAGAAATGACAAAAAATTATCTCAAATAGTAATCCAGTCGTTTTGGCCATTTGGTTTGAGTTAATATTGCATTATTATGAGAATAGTATTAAAAGTATAATTGATTCTTCCAAGAAGTTAGAAATGACAAAAAAGAGAATGAATAACACTTACCATTCAGTTAATACCTCAATATCATGAACAGTTTGTGTTCCTGTTGGATCATCATCCAGAACAACCAAAATCTTTGAATTGCTGTCTTTTAATTTTTGTATGTCAAGAACATGATCTTGGGGCCACTCGGGTGGAAGGGAATGCAACACGACATCTTTTCTGAGAGACTCGAGTTTTCCTTCAACTCTAACACCAGTTAGTGTTTCATAAACCTATAAAAGTGATAAAACCATCCATGAGACTTCACCTAATAACTCACTTTTCAGGTAGTTGGTTATTGATAGTAAACACCAACAAACTCGAAATAATACAGAAATTAGGAAATAGTAAGTAAAAAATTCTTCCTTATTTTGGAAAAAAAGGTTTGATTCAACTGTATGGTAAACATATCAAACAAAGAGTTATTGTTTATTGTTGAAAATGACAGAGCCTAAAATTGTTATTTTTGTCAAGATAATTGATCTCTCATTTAATTTCAGTATAACCGAAAAAATTATATATCAAATTCTAGAGGTTCTTTTAATTAACAATAGGTTCATATACCTTTACCACACCAGCATCATCTTTCCGCCCAAAGCCAGCAGCAGAACCTATACAAAAATATTACAAGTGTCAGCAAGTACTTCTTACAGTGTCTAAAAGTCCTTTTTTCCCTGTTTCTATTTTGCATCATTTTTTGAAACTCTTTTGATAGCTGACCCCCCAACTTATGGAAAAAGCCTTCTGTCGTTGTATTTGCTAAAAACTATATAGCTAACTTTGTTCACATGTTTTCTTTTTGGGTACCACAATAATATGAGCATTCAAACTTAAGAACCCTGTGGAAATGATTCATCAACTAACAATAGCACTTTCCAAGAGGCTTGGTATGTACATATAAGAATAGATGTATCATCCAGTGTATTGAGATGCCTAAGTCAACCCTACAAAACCGGCTAGTAAAGTGAGGATTTACTTATTAATACTTGTCCAGGCCAACTCACAACCGATGTGGGACTTCTTAACACCCCCTCACGCCCAGCACTATTGGGCTTGGTGCGTGGATATAAATGGTAGGTGGCCCAACAGATCGTTGGGTGGCCCAATAGCGGGTGGTCCAATGGATCTTAAACAGGCTCTGATACCATCTTAGAATTGAGAATTGGGCCTAACTCAACCCTACAAAACCGGCCTGTAAAGTGAGGATTGCCACTTACTTATAAACACTTGTCCAGGCCAACTCACATTCGATGTGGAACTTCTTAACACTGTAGTTATTAGCATACAATGTATTACCATATTTTCTTGATAATAATTATTTTCTAGGAGCACTAATTCGCATTAGACCTTGTACCTTTAACTAGTTCAATAATATTCAGAATTTTATTTTCATATGTATCAAGAGTTTCCAATCTTGGGGTAAACTAACATTCACTGGTAGGTAAACTAGTTGTACTTTTGTATTATGTTGATTATCATATTACCAAACGAGATGATCCGTTTTAGAGGTAAATGCTCACAGAGAAGTTAGCGGCAGAAGTTTAGATGAAAGACCTCGGGAAATTCAAGTATTTCCTTGGGATTAAAGTGATCCCCTCAAAACAGGGTATTTCCTCAGGAATAATGTAATTAATCTTTAGATTGGTTCGAATATAAGAAAATATATCATAATATCTTTTATATTATATTAGAATATCTTAAGTTATTTCCTATGATTAGTTTATAATCGTGGTGTATCTCTTAGGATTATATTTTATATTACTATGATTTTTTCTTGATTTATGATTGAATCTATGTATCTTATAAATAAGGATAAGGATTGAGTCTTTTGTATCAAGATACTATTCAGTATCAATAATATTCAAAGTTCTTATTATTTCTCTCTTTCTTTTGTCTAAGATTTTAAGTATCAATACTATTCAGTATCAATAATATTCTAAGGTTCTTATTATCAATAATAATATTCTAAGGTTCTTCTATTCCTATTGAAACTAGCAAACTAGGATGAAAATCAACAAGCGTCCCCGTCCAGCAAAATCACAGAATGAGTGCTGAAGATAGGAGTGTTAAGGTTGATAAGGTTCAATATCCGAGACTAATGGGAAAATTGATTTACTTAGCACACACAAGACCCAATTTAGCATATGCAGTTAGCATAGTGAATTAGTTCAGGCATGATTCGAGAGTGAAATAATTGCAAGTTGTGAATTGTATTCTGCAGTATCTCAATGCCATTCCATGATAAGGAACGAGGGTCATTTGAAATAAGAGCATGAATAAATAGATCCCTTCATCTATCATATGGACAAGCTCATCTCCACCCTCTTCTTTTACTTGTTTCAGTTTAATGTAATTTGAAATAAGGCTTCATATCCCCTGCCCCAAAATAGGATTATGCTTTATTCAACTTTCTTTTTTTCCGACAATTAAAGTCTGCAATAGGAATGATCTAATTGAACAAAAGAACCTAAGAATGTATTCATCATATAGATTCAAAGTGATATACAGCACCTGACAGATACAGTTGGTGAACTATAGTTGACAGTTGAAGTGGAACTTTTAATGAAGACGATTCACGAGTAACGATTCCCTGTTTATGAAAATGATATTAATAAAATAAATCTTAAAATATTATTCATATGGAGTGTCTCACAAAGCCCATACAAAACATAAGAGAGGAAAAAATATATTTTTTTCTGACCATATCTTTCACAAAGATATCAAGCGCTGAATAAGGAGTGTAATCATTGTTTAGCATGTGTGGAACACGATTTTCAAACATCCTGAAACAAGAGAAATCTTTTAGGCATAGCATTAACACTTTTTATTCAAATCTATGAATGTGTTATTCTATAGAAAATAATGAAGAAAAAAGAGAACGAATAACTAGGGAGAGGATAAGAAATCCTCCAAATTAAATGAAAATAAACAGTGATCAGTGACGATCCTTTGAAATAGGCATGAGCAGAGAACAAAAGAGAAGTCATGAACAACATCATGACCTCAAAAGATGATTATGAAAAAGAAAGAAATAAAAACTTCAAATGACTTTGATTTTGTTCCTTATTTTCCTTATTTGGCCAGGGGAAGAGGAGGGAGGAGAAAGTGATCAGATCATGGAAGAGACATACCAGGATGTTCCCCCACTAATTGTAATAAAATCAAACAATAGTCTTGTATTCAAACCCAATCTTGCTGCAAATGCCATTGCCTCAGCTGCTGATGCAATATGAACTCCAGCTAGCAATTGGTTAACCATCTTTATACCACTGGAGAACCAAATAGAGACCAAAATGATATTATATATTAATTTGAACTTATGTTATCTCATTCACTCATCTTTAATATCACCTTCTATCAGAATCAACATAGAATCACCGGTTCCATGCATATGGAAAGTAATACTAGTATGAAACAGAGGAATAAAAAGGATAAAGAATGATGGACTTATAAATTGAACAGTACCTTCCAGAACCACAACCACCTTTGATGACATAAAGCTTTTCGCTCAAGGCTGATTAAAAAGAAACAACATGAAATATTAACCAGAAAATTATTTCAGAAATCTGTTAACCCAGATACAAAATTGACAATATTTACTTCTATGCTAAGTATTTTGTTACCTGCCAAGACATTACCAACACTCTTGAGAGCATCATCAGTCCCTGAAGCCATTATCTGAGAAATATACATGACTTCAGTGGCTCGGTTCACAAAAATCAAAAGAGCAGTTTAACTAAAATCCAAAGATGTACTTCATACCGTAAGTGTTCCCATTGAGGCCCTTTGGACACCACCAGAAACAGGGGCATCTACCAGCTTTAAACTCTTACCTCCATCTGTTATTTTCAAGTTAACGATTAGATAAAAGCACACTGTAAACTGAACTCAAAAAATCATTCATGATAAAGAAACAGCGTTCCTTATGAACATCATACAGGTAACTATGACCAGGATTCAAATAAAGGAAATCATATTATATTTATATCTACTATACAATTTTGAACTGTTAGTGCACGGTCATTAAACTCCCAAAAATTATCATGTACAAACTTTTACATAAACACATTTCTCTATTTGATCACAAACAAACATAATCCTAAAATAGAAGAGGATTCTGCACATTAAGACTAATATTATCTCCCGTTTTTTAAGAATTGGATATATTTGATGGGGTGGGACAAACATACACAAATTGCCTAAAGAGCTTCAAGTATTACCCTGAAAATCCTAGCCAAGTGTATAAAATCAAGATAGACACAATATTTTTTTTTTGAAACGGCTAAATTTTATTAATAGACAACTCCTCCACAAGAAGTGAAAGGAATTGTCGTGGAAAAACATACAACCAAAAGGTAACGTGATATACCACAATTACCGACAACAAATCAAACACCCCAAACCACCCATACACCAATAATGATCCGCTAAACCCCTAGAGAAAACCCCTACCCGACCCTAGGAGACACCACTTGGCTCTAACTTCCGAACTCGAATTAAAATTACTCGGCCCATCAGATCCAGAGAGTAGCCCCAGAAGTCAGAAGTTGAGGTACTCCGGTAGTCAGAGAATCGACAGTCAACACCTGGTGCAGAAGAATTCGAACAGATACCAGAGACCTGCAAGTCTCAACAGACTTGAACACCCCTCAGCGACTCCAAGAGTCCTGCAAATCTCACCAGATTTGAAAATGGTCAGAGCCTCTTTTATCAGAGAGAATCCACTTGCACTCGGCCTTAACCATCCAACACCACTCTCACACCAAATCGTCCTGGAGGTACGATAAAGCAACATCATCCGTCAACACGGAGAGTCTACATACCTCGCCCTTTCAGGCGCAACAGGACAAGAAACCAAGGCCAAATTTCTCTGACCAACACCACCACCCTAACACACCCCAGCCAGCCATCACCACCACTGCCAAAACCCCACCTCTGCCTAAAACACGTCACCAAGCTCCCAAACCACCGCCACCACTTCTCACTGTCCCCACCATAGCCTCAAAAGAGACAGAGCAACACTACCTCCAACACTGCATCCTCGCCGTCACCACCACTCAGCATCACCACCAATCAATCCCCACCGTAACCAACACCACCGAATAACACCGAAACACCAGACCACCACCAAAGAGGGTACGGAGTTGCAGGACCGTCGAAGTTGAAAGCACCAAAACGCAACGAACAAAACCTCACCAACACCAACACATCAACCTCGCCAGCACCACCGCTCTGCAGCACCTCCAACAACACCCCACAGCCACACCACAGCTTCACCACACCACCACCACCACAAAACGGCGCGCGCAGCCACCACCACCACTCCACCACCACTGAGATCCAGAGAAAGCAGAGGCAGAGGCGCGTGGAAAACACACCCTCCACCTACCACCACCTGCAACCTGGTCCACAGGAGCACAGAGAAGAACAAGAGAAAGAAACCGTTGAGGAAGAGGCTGAGATGCAGAAGAGAGAGGAACGGACGGAAACAAAACAACTCGTCGGAGATGGGACGGGGAGCACAGGAGCGAACGGAACCTGGTGGTACGGAGCCATCATGCTCGTCGCACCACCACAGAGAGAGAGTCTACATCGCGCCGGCCTTGGTTTGGATTTTGGGAAGGTATACGGCGGCGGCGGTAGTAGGGTTTCTGTGGAAGAGAGAGGGCAGAGCGATTTTAGATAGACACAATATTTAACTATAGTAAACCATGTTTTAGAGACGAAGAGTGTCCAATGTGCAGAAGTTTTAATCTATGATTTGTAAAAATACAAATCTATGTGGGTCATACTGGGATAATTGAAACAGTATATTTATGTTCGTTTTAACTGGCACGGTTCTTCAGGGTATTCACAAGTGGGAGGCGACATTTGTGGCTAGTTGAAAATACAAGCTGACAGGATGGTATACTTATTGATTTTGCATGACACCAACAAGGCAGAAGCTAACATTAATCTCTTGAAGATTTTCTAAAACATAGCATACCTTCATGTATCATACTTGGCCAGAAACATTTACCCAATTATCGAATTATATTTTTCACTAGTCTGCCTCCTACTTTTATTATTATATATTCATTCAATTTACAACTAGGCTAATAAACTTTGCGATCTACTTTTCCTTCTACTTGCATGTCACATGATTCAGTCATAAAAATTCAAGCCCTGTTATAACAGTTGTGAGTTCACAAACCCAAAACTTAATTGCTCTTGCATAAAAGAGGAAAGGAGAAAAGAAATTCAAAACATAATAACATTAGATAACCATCACAATGGAGTAGTAACCTACTATGCAATCTACGCTCTAGCTGACTCACATATGCCGGAGAAACTGTAGAAGATAGAATGATAGTTGCACCCGGAGGAAGAACTACAAAGTGCAGAAAGAAGGATCAGTACAGTTAAAAAAATGTATCATAATAGGGGCTATAAGATACATATGCGCACCTGAAACAGCACCATATTCTCCATATAAAGCATTATCTGCTTGAACTTCATTCGCCACCATGATTATGAGAACATCCACATCTGGAAGAAATAATATGTGAATAATTGGTAGACATAGAGGACTTGAAATTGATTGACAGATTTTTATTTGTATGAATCTACAAAATTCATTTACATAAAAAGAAAGAATGAAAAAAATACATTTAAAACAAGAAATAAACAGGTTCAATACTTGGCACAGACAACTCAGTTGCCTGGGCTCATGCACACAACTAAATTACTAATTACCATAAAGATCATTCTGCACTCTTAGAGCTTACATAGAATTCCTTGGTTCTACTAATACAAAAACCATTTAAGTTTTTTTATCATATTCCTGATTTGTTTCTTCATTATCAACCAGGAAAATAATATGAAAATCAAAGCTATGACCTATGAGAAACGCATGAGTAAAATAATTGACTGGTTCATTGGCCTAATTTCTGTGGCAACATTAGCACACACTGAAATGATGATAAGCTATTAGCTATGACTGAATTATTGAAGCTTGCAATATATCTGTCTCTTGATTGCTGAATGCTATAAATTTTCTCACTAATCTCTACATTTAAAACTAATCCGATTTTACCCTGTTGAAAATGGGTGGTGACCAGGAAAGAAATAACAATTGGTATATTCAATAATATGACAAGTGAACTTGGATACCAAGAATTGAGAACTTCTCATCTAGCCACATCATTTTGAAACTCATCACAGCATGAGCGTTCAGTAATAGACAATAGTGTCCTTTAAAAAGGATAAAGTGCACTAAAATCAAAATATGGTAAAGTTTGACTTCATTAACACGATATACAGTTGGAAAACAATTCCTAGTGTCACCTTTTCAATCTTGCACAATGAAAAGAAAAGTCATTTATTCATCTTAATCTTATTATTCAATGCTGTACTGGATCATTTGTAGGTCAATAGGTAAGTACCAATTTGTTTGGGGTACATAATATGGTAAGTATCAACTTACCTTTACTCACTTCGGCTGGAGAGTTTCCAACAACGCCACCAGCATCTAAAAATCGGACTCGAGTTGGTTCATATACCTAGATGCAAAGATAAAAATAAGGACTTGAAATGCTTATAGTGATCATTCAACTTTAAACCTGTGATGTTCAATAAATAATTTGATGTTTGCATTAATGATCAAATTCTAGACCGAATACAAATTGCAATTCCATAAACAGAAAAAAGTAAACACAGATATATGAAAGCCATCACATATTCCAACAATCATGATAAAGAGAGCAAGTTAAAACGAGCTTAAGTCAGAATCAGTGCTTTCCATCATGGCTAAGATCAGCTTTGAATCTTAAATTCTAATGCCTATCATGTTGCCACTTCACTTTGGTTTTTTTCTTAATGATTAAGAATTAAGTTAAAATACTAGTGCCTCATTAATGGTCACTCATTATTTTTATTCGAATCTATATCAAGACATACAAATGAAGTAAACCTCAAAAACAACTCATGTATAAACTTTCTTATTTCCTTCAAAAGATTAAACATGGACCCTACTTTTGATTTTCTGATTCCTAATAAAAAAAGGGGAAATTTCTTATTAAATACCAATGTTGTTGATAATGTGAACAAACATTTGCATCATTAACGAATACAGACACAAACTAACTAATATGATACCATTATCAACTTTTAAAGCAAGTTTAACATTTGTTTAATAATGAACTATAGGTTAAGATCCCAAAGTGAGAAAAGAAAAATTACGTCATAACCAAAAACACTGAAATTTGATCTGAGCAAATGAGTTGCCATGCCAAATCCCATAGCTCCGAGGCCAATAAAACCAACCCGCTTGCCACTCTTAGAAGCAGTAGTGACTTCAGATGCAAGTTGCTCAGGGTTATATACATCTGCATTTGCAGCATCTGAAACTTTCCCGCCATAAACTTTTTCCCAAATCTGTCATGATAGTGAAGAAGAAAAAAGTTGTGTTAATGTTGAAAGATAAGAGAAACAAAAGGCATATGATGTAATCTGTGTGTCGATAACACACAAAGGATATCATAAATACAATCACAAGGAACTAAGATTACAGTTATTACATAATATAAAAGAAAAACTCAGCTCATAATGTTTCTGTTTAGTATTTACATTATTTCTAAAAGTTAAAAAAAATTCACTACAACTTCTAAAAACAACAACTTCTGGCTGAAACTACTCAAACAAATGTATATGAAATTAACCTTAATTAATGTTGTGTCATCATCATCTTCATAGCAAACCTGTGAAACCCCTGAAAAAAGGAATTTGCTAAACAATGTCAGCTGCAGATGGGTTGCTTTTATATAAACTTAACAGCAAATGAGTACTGCATCGTTTACTGGATTTCGTACCATGAATAAGTTGTTGGTGAGTAGTCGCCAAAAGTGGAAGTGGAAAAGTAAGTGACTTGGCCATATCCAAAATTGTTTCCTGCAATAAAAGCAAATTCAGTTGCCATTGAAAAATGTGTAGAAAAGAATAACAGCAAGGAAGTGCTACTGTAAAACAAATAAAACGGTAATTTTCAAAACAAGAACCAGATTAATACAATAATATGTCTCATTTCCAACTAAAATAAAATGTAATAAGCAATTTCATCTCCACGGAATAGCAACTCAAGGTATGAAATTTACTTAAAAAACTGAATTACACTTTTATCATAATTGTCAACAAAGAAACTAACCTTGATCTAATTTGGAGAGTTTTATGTAAAAAGGTTAAATTATGCTTATTTACGATTATAAAAATGTCTTTTCTAATATTCTCTTTCATCGAACACACTCTTTGAAATCAGATAATTTCTAAGAATATACTAAAAACAATTTTTCATAATAATTAGAAGATTGTAGATTATTTTCACATTCTGATAATTTCTAAAAATTGAAACAAACATATAAAAAAATATAAAAAGTGATTGTTATTTTTAAAGAAAATATTTTGTTTATCAAACAAACAATCATTGGCATTGCTCATAATCCAAGTGTGTTAAGACAAAGCATACAGAGATAGACCGACACTTCTTCGAAAACTAAAGGACTTTCCACTGAGCTATTTCAAGATCTTACTAGCAAGTTGGGAATGATAAATATCTGTTAAGAAGTCCCACATCGGATATGAGATGGCCTGAATAAGTGTTTATAAGTAAGAGGCAATCCTCACCTTACAAGCCGGTTTTGTGAGGATGAGTTAGGCCCAATACTCAATTTCTAAGATGGTATCAGAGCCTCTCTAAGATCCATTGGACCACCCGCTATCGGGTCACCCATCATTTATATCCACGCACCAAGCCCAATAGTGCTGGGCGTGAGGGGGTGTGTTAAGAAGTCCCACATCGGATATGAGATGGCCTGAATAAGTGTTTATAAGTAAGAGGCAATCTTCACCTTACAAGCCGGTTTTGTGAGGATGAGTTAGACCCAATACTCAATTTCTAAGAATATCCATTCACCAACTTGAGGAACAGTATTGGGAATTATTATTACAATATTATTATAAAGACTAATAATACTATTATATTTCTGAAAAAAAATTGCCACATATCTATCCAGTTGTAATATAACTTAATTTAGGAAATAGTATCAGAGATTAGTATATTATGGAAATATTTTTGTACATCAGAGTTAGTTCATAAATAATATTTGATAATATTCTCTCCTCCCAATTGTTTAATATCTAATCTAATAGATAATGCCCATTCAAAAAGTTTCCTCCGTATGAGATCAACAAAATAAATTTACAGTCCACAACACAAGCTAAAACACTGAATATTATATATAATTACTTCTGAGTCTAAAGATCTTACCAATTCCTTGACCAAAGTGTTAAGAATTTGATGCTTAACCTCTCCTTTCAATAAAAGTGGAACATTATTCTTGAATACCCTACAAAATAAATGAAATAACACCACCTTCCGTTAATTGAGAGGGAGGGGTTGCAATTAGAGAATATGTGAACAAAACTGTGGATGGCACGTTTTAATTATCAGCATTCCATTTGTGAAGAAACCAAAACATTTTAGTTTATAGACATCAAAGAATATTTGTCATAGCAGAAAGCCTCTGTTTTCAATATTTTTTAGTCACTCTTCCTGCCTTCAAAAATTTCTTTTTCAAATAAACTAAAAAAAAATAAATAAATATAATCCAAAGCATCAACAACTGTACATGTGTGCAAGAATTTGTTTAATGTGGGAGGATAGCTGTATCATATTGACTTAACACATACCATGAATTTCCAGCGGCATTGGAAATTATGTCATAGATTATCCATGGATGAATTCCAGCTTTTGCACCAAGAGAAAGAGCCTCCACTGAAGCAATGAAATGAATGCCTTCCAACATCACACTGACCATTTTAACCTTACTGCATTGAAAACGAGTGGTATAAAATTAATGAAGTTAATACATCCAACAGAACACAACATTGTATAACAGTAACTTTTTTGTGGACATCGACAATATAAAGTAGCATATGATTATTATCTAAAATAAATAAATCATGAGGCACATAATTGCAAAAAAAATTTGGGGTGGGGGGGATCTGCAAGGCACTGTTATTTAAAGTTTTATACATTATGAAAAAATTAGATTTAGCAAGAAAGAGGTGCACCTGCCACCACCAATTTCACCTTCAAAGGTGAACAGCTTTTCACACATTGCTGTCAACAAAAAGCAAATATTAACTAATATGTAAGGAAAAAAAGTATAAAAAACAAGATACTTACCTTTATGGCATATCATATTTGTGTATTGTATAAGCATAAAAATCTCAAAACTAACCTGAAAGAAGAGGCCGTACTCTTGAAATGGCATCCGATCTTCCAGATGATACAATCTAAGTAGTACAAGCAGCAATAATCGACACAAGATAGGATAGTTAAGCAGTTGATTGAAAGCAGGAACTTTATTATTAGCCGAAAAGACATGCAACATATGATAAATATAACAACATTATAACTTACAATGACTTTTCCATTCAAAACATCAGACCTCCCATAAGAGGCATATGCGTCGACAACATAGGCTATCTTCTGAGTTTCTACAGAATCAATAAACACGGTTACTTTTTGGCCAGTAAAATCCCTATCATTAAATTCCCAAATAATCAAACGTTTGAAGATATTATTCTAGACTACATGTTACATTGAGTGTGCAATGGATATAGTTAATATATTAGAGAAAATGGTAAGGAGTTCCTATCAGTAAATCTGTACTTGTGAATTGCTATATAAAAAGAAAGAAAATACAAGGAAAGTAGAGACAATGTTCCCAACTCAGTGTGCCCTCTAGACTCCGAATTACAAAAGTAAACTTTCTCATGGCTCCCAGATTATTCACTCCCTCTTCACATAACAAACTCGGTTCAGTTGTAAAAGTTAATGTTGTTTGACTTAAGTCGTAGGAAACATATAATTCTGATAGCTTCATATCCTCAAATGTTCAATTAACATGAGAACTGCTAAATGGATCAACTGGCTTATTATACATTTTGAATGTGGAAGAATAAGCATAATTGCTTAGGAACTCCTTTTACAAAGAATCAAGCATTTAAATTGGCCAAAAACATGGAAGGTAAATGCTACCTTCCAGATCTTTCTCCAGTTTATGGAGAGCTGATGGTAATATGGTTGAACGAAGAATAACAACTGTATCTGGTTTTAGACCTGCATTTCAAAAATTGATTATCTTTTACATGAACCAACAAGATCCTGAAAAATAAATAATGTCTAATGTCGAAAAGCTAAATATAGACCTTTCAAAGCACCCTCATCCCCAAAAATCAGATCATTAATCTGATCTGTGTGAGATATAAGGACAACTAAAGCTTCTGCCCCTGCAAGTGAGAAAAAGATATGCATTCTTGTAAGTAATGACAAAAATAATATTCTATTCATTTATGGAGATAATGGCAACCAGAATAATAATAATAAATTAGTCAAAAAAAAAAAAAAGAATAATAATAATAATAATAATAATAATAATAATAATAATAATAATAATAATAGTAATAGTTAATCTAAGACTTATATTTCTCTAGATGATGTTTAATTATTAGATGCAAAGTCAGGTGAAGTAATGAAAATATAAGCTCCAAGAAAAATAAAATATGGCAAAGCAAAATGTTTCCAATACAGATGTTCACCCTCAAAAATATAGCTGAAATATCAATTACCTTTCCCTGCTTCCAAAGGACTTGCACATCTAATTCCTCCAAGCTTTACAAATTCTTTTATAATGGGATCACTTATCTACAGAAAAATTTATTTGAATTTTCATCTGAACAATTTTAAAATAAACATAAAGTTGCTGTGAAAATAGAAGTCTAACTATATTGAAGAAGCAAAGACAAGGAAATAATTGCTCCCCCCCTTAACAAAATATAAGCAAAAATCCACTTTCTAGGTTCATTGTATAATTAATGTATTTGCATAATGTCCGGTCTATTGAAATCAACACGTAAGTACTGCATGCCTGACAAGAAGTCAATAAAATTGTTTGTCTTCGAAAGTAAATTAATACTCCCTCCATTCCAATTTATAAGCAAAAAAATCTTTTTTTTTTGTCCTAAATTATAAGCAAAAACTATCATTTTCAAAATTCTCATAAAACTTAGCATTTAATTCACTCTCTCTCTCTTCTTTTTTCCGAATCAATAACCAATAAAAATTCTTTTTACATCTTATGAAACTTATTTCAAAGAGAACACAAAAAATCATACTTCAAATAATTATATTTTACTTTTCTTAATAAGTGTGAATTTTTATTTTTTTGCTTATATAATATGGGATGGATGGAGTAAAAGGTTTTGTTTTGTATGAAAATTTAAAAGAATTCGAAAGTAAATTTATATAAGTTTATTCAATTGAGTTATCGGCGAAATATACTATCTCATTTCATCTAGTGAAAATATTTTCGATAGGGAGAACTCAAGTTCGATTGATGAGTGCAACAATTTTTTGTCAGATTTTACATTGCAACCGAACGCCGAATTATTAGGGACTCTTTCTCCTAAAAACCGAAGGGTTAACAAACAAAAAAATCTAATAAAAATATTTCTATAAAATCAATATCCTAATTTGCAAATAAAAATATTAAACATGATAATTAATATAAGATGAATAAATAGAATAACTTTTTTAAAGAAATAAAATAACATTTATAAAATAAGTAAATTTCAACTTATTTTAATTGAATTTAATTTATAGATATTTACCTATGTAAACACAAATATACACATTCATTTAATGAATTAAAAATGGAAAATTCTATGCATTAGGTTATTAAAAAAATAGTTAAATGAATAGTTTTTTAAAAGAAATTATTTTTTTATCATTAAAAAATTATAATAACAAATAATTATTTATTAAAATTATCAAAAATATAAAATTTGATACTTCTTGAATTTTTTATTACTCATAATAGTCAATATTGAACCACTAGCCATTTGTCTTTCTCTCCCATTTCTTCGTCTATTTTTTCTTCCCCCCTTCATTTCTCTCTCAGATTTTTTTAACTAAATTTATGCCCGTGAATTGTAATTTAGAATCAATTTTCAAAACTAGAAAGAACAGAAACTAAACTGATCGACTATTCTGATTTGCAAATATTAAGAAAAAAGAGAGAAAAAGGAACCTCGAAAGCTTGAACAGCATAGCCATGGCGAAGAAGCGATGACGCCATCTGTAATCCTAATTCATCCAATCCAACGAACCCGATCACTTTCGCAGAATCCATTGCTAAAACCTTCCAATTTGACACACTCAAATCCTAAAACAGAAACCTCTGTGTGTGTGTGAGAGAGAGAGAGAGAGAGAGAGAGAGTAATAAAATTGAAGTAAAAATGAAATTAAAAAGTGCTAGAAATGGGAATGAGTTAAAGGAAGGAAGGTGTAGAGAAATTACGGTTTGTGATTTGGTGTTGGTGTTGTTATTCGTGAAAACACTCCCTTTGACTCTCTTTGCCTTTGTCTACTACTATGTTAATGGAAAGAAAAAAAATCTGAGAATCACGGTGGTCCTCAATGTTTGGTACTAAATTGATCCCAACTGTGGTGTCATTCAAATAGGACCCAATTTTGGAAGAAGGCACCAAAATATTGTACGCTTGTCGCTTACATACTTTGTCATCCAAATAAATAAAAGGTTTAATAGGTCTTTACCCCCTGCAAAGTAGGAGAGTTTTGCTTTACCCCTGTAAATTTATTTTTTTAGATTACTCCCTGCAAAATTTATTTTTTTGATTTACCCCTTTCAATGCACTTTTTAAATCGGTTATTTTGTTCAACCGATTTAAAAAGTGTTGTTTTTAAATCGGTTATTATTTTTTTTTGCCTGCCACGTCAGCAATAGGGGGGTAAGTCAAAAAAATAAATTTTGCAGGGGGTAATCTCAAAAAAAAATATTACAGGGGGTAACGCAAAACTCGCCTACTTTGCAGGGGGTAAAAGTCTATTAACCCTAAATAAAACATGAAAAATGTTAACTCCAGGATATTTATTTTTTAAGAATTGGTACTATCGGAGTAAAATATAAGTAATAGTATTTATTTTATTTTTGTGAGACCTGTTTATATTGATGTTGAGTTAGGGTATGCTTGGTTTCAATTCCAAAGTAGTCAAAATTGATTTTGGACGTGTAGAATTGATTCTGATTTGTTTGATTTTTCAAAAGTAGAATTGATTATGTCTCTATAATTGATTCTACTTTAAGTTAGAAATCGTAACTTCTAATTCTAAAATTGATTTTGACATTTAAATTTATTTTTGTGAGACCCGTTTATATTTATGTTGAGTTATTAGTGAGATGTATTATTAGTCAGACCGTTTAAAACTTTTTAAGAGATATTGAGTTAGAGAGATTAAGTATTTAATATGTACTATTATTAAAAAAATATAAATGAACATGTGAAACCCGTTTAGATCTCACTTGTTTATTCTCTACATATCTCTTCTATTCTTATTTCTCTTTAATTTCATTCTCTCTCTTTATCTTTATCTTAAAACTATCATAATCAATCTCTCGGACACTAATTAAATAATGTACAGATAAAATAAAATGTGTATTATTCATCTTATATATGCAGGGTCAAAATTCGAACTCTGATCATTTCATTTATCCATTTTAAGGGCAGAACTTCTAGCCACTATACTATTTGACAAAATAATAATAATAATATTGCTAGTTTTTATATATATAAAATTACTAGTTATGCTTTTAAAAAATAAAATATATAAATTTTAATATTTGTTTATTATATTTAATTGGAAAGAAATACAAGAAAAAAGAGTAAAATTAGGAGAGATAGAGATAGAAGAGAGATAAATATATTAGTCTTTTTAATGAATTTAAAAAATTAATTTTTTTTATTATATATAAAATCAGAGTGAGTAAAAACCTATGTTATCCATGACCATGATCATGCTGCTGAGTCACTTCAAAGTAATCCAATGCCCACTTGTCGTATACGCATTTTAATAGTGGCATTAGGTATCAACCTCTCTTACGTGGCATCCAATCACTACATTAAAGGTCCCTCATTTGCTTGAATTGACTTTTGGTTTTTCTTTCTCTTTCCTGTTTTTAGTACTAGTACTGTATTTGTCCCTAGAATTTAGTACTACAGGAATTAGTTTGTGTAATTTGTTTTCATTTTTTTTTCAAACTAAACACGCCATAAATTTAAAATTCCATTAATAAAAATTATGGTGATTAAGGCTTTATTTGGTAAAAATAACGGATGGTTGATAAGTTGGCTGAGGTTGATAGCTTATAACTTATAACTTATGGCTAATGATTATGGCTGATAAGCTGATTGAAGTGTTTGGTAAAATTAGTGTTTCAACTGACCGGTAAATTCAAAATGACAAAAAATGATATATAAAATCTCTTAAAAAAAATTATTATTAAATTTATATCTAATTAATATTTAAGACACTTCAAATTTAGTTATTTAAATTTATTAATTTAATATATCTTTTATATATTATTAGTTTTTTTATATAGAATTAAATTTTATTCTTTGAAATTTTATTTAAATTCATTTTCATTTCAATTATTATGCTTTATATAAAAAATTAAACATTATATTTTTTAGGTTTTTATAACAAATACATAAAAGGTAAATCAAATGTACTAAAAAAAAAGTTGTGCAATATATATACATATATCTTTTATAGTAATAATTTAATAAATACATGAAAAATAAATCAAAAGTACTAAAATGAAGGGGTGAATATAGTTATGTACAATGCGTCATAAAATATTGTTACGGAAATTAACTTTTTCTTTATATTTATGTACGATAACATTTTAAAAGGAGATATAACAACAACAAGAAAAATATGTGCACTATAGTAAAAATAATAATGGATAGGCTAGCGTAAAAAATGGTACGAAATTTACCTATTTTATTTTAAATTGTAATAATATATTTTTAATGATAAAAATGAATTTAAGATAATAGTATATAAGGGTATAATTGGAATAAAAAATTATAAGCTATATGCTCATAAGCTACTTGAATTAGCTTATGAAAAATAAGCTATAAGCTAGTAAAATAAGTTATAAGATCATGGTAATATGACAGTTATCAAACAATAAATCTTTTTAGTAAAATAAGTTAGTAAGTTATAAGCTATAAGCTAGTAAAATAAGTTATAAGATCATGATAAGGGAAAAGCTTTTTAGTAAGAAAATTTAAGGAGAAAAATTGCAAGAATAAATCTCCACATTTGTTTACATCCATCACCACCCATGATTTCCACAAAAGAAGGAGATTAAATGACATCATTGTTTAAGATTTTGTCATGTGTTAATTCTTGCATTTCTTGTCTAAAAAATTCTTACTAAATAGCAATGCTCAATAACTAATTAGGTATCGTTTGGTCTAATTTATTTCAAACTTTTTTACTCAATAAAAGGAGAAGCTAAGCCTGTTAGAATCAGAGATACAAATTAAGAGAAAGAGAAACGACTAGGGTTTCAAAAATATATCAATAACATTGCTTAATAAAATAAGGATTACAAAGACAATTTATAATAATACATAATGGACTACTAGACTACTAACATATAAAGCCCAACATTTAAAGCCCTGGTATATCTAACACTTCCCCTCCAACTCACGATGCATTAATAGATAATCATCGAGAGTTTGTCAAACAAAATAAGAAAAACATATATCAAATAAAATAAACTTCTAATACTACCCCTCAAGCTAAAGCTTATTAAGCTTTGAGCTTGTCACAAAATCAGCCCTGAAAATTAACTAATATCAGATTCAGTTCAAACTTCAAATTGCAGACTTCAGACTTTCAGGTTGTGAGTCTTCCCTCACCGGATTCAGAGATTCAGATTATGAGTATTTCCTCATTGGATTCAAAATTTTCAGATCAATTTTTTCGGATTGTGAATATTCCCTCACCGGATTCAGATTTTCAAATTGTGAGTATTCCCTCACCGGATTCAAATTTTTAGATTGTGAGTATTCCCTTACCGGATTTAAATTGTGAATATTCCTTCACCGAACATAACAAAGCCAAACCGATCAAAACTAACTCAAACCAGACCAATCAAACAATCCAAGACGGAACCAATCCAAATAAGGCACACCACTACCACACACATAACAAGTACCGAAAACAACACACATCCAAAACCAAAGCAACATATAACATAGTAGCCAAAAACATGACACTGGTGCCAATAGACACATAAAACCAGATCCAAAAACAATCCAATACTCTAACCTCCTTGCTTCAAACTCTGCACCAGCATACTAGACACCGAAATTCGCAACAACCAGTAGAGTACTACGCCAAATTAATCATAAAATATCCCCAGATTTCTTTTTGGGAATTCGACAGCGGAAGCGACAAATAATTGAAGGCGGATCGTACCATGCTCTTATACCATGTTAGAATCAGAGATACAAATTAAAAGAAAGAGAAACGGCCATGGTTTCAATAATATCTGAATAGCATTGCTTAATAAAATAAGGATTACAAAGACAATTTATAATAATACTTAATGAACTATTAGACTACTAACATATAAAGTCCAGCACTTAAAGCCCTAATATATCTAACAAGGCCAAACATATTTTCAATAAGTTCTTGATAGAAAAAAGTTATTTAATTTTTATGACTAAAATACATAGATAGAAGACTTTTGAAGCTAAAAGACATAACAATTATCAAACAACTTTAGTTTTTTTTCTTCTAAAAACTCTTATTTTCACCTTTAGCTTTTAGATAACTTCTAAAATCTAAAAAAGGCAGGTCAAATGATACCCCAGTCTTGCTATTTTTGAGAAAAGATAACCTAGAGGGTTTTGTATAAACAGACAAAATAAAATAAAAATGCTTAAATGCACATTTGGTCCTCATATTTTAATATTTTTGAACTTTTAATCCCCCTATTTTTAAAATCAACTTTTTGGGCCCTCTATTATTAAAGTCAACATATTTTTTTGTCTCCCATCTATTTTATTGATGTGGCACTTAGGTAGCATTAATAAATTGGAAAAAATTATTTTCAATGTCATTATTTTTTATAATTAATATTTTTATTTATTTTATTTATAAGTTAAAATATTAAAAATCAATTAAATAAATTATCAAAAAAGAAAAAATCAATTAAATAAAAAAATTAATTTCTTCTTCATCATCAACAACAACACTACTAGAGACACACATCAACAACTACACCAATTCCTCACATCACAATCTAAAAACACATCAATTCTTCAACGAAGTCTTTAAAACTTCAACTTCATTTTTGTTTTCCTACTTAATTTAATCTATGCTTCCTTTACCGGACCATACATCATAAATCCTACTCGAATCACACAAAACTGAAAAAACTTTTGCACCGGCGAAACTCAAAAACATTTTCATAATGTTTTGAATGCAATTATGTCAATTTCAGAGGAGTATTTTCAGCCTCCTGCTCTGATGTTCATTCAGTAATCCCTAAAGATCCTAGGTGTTGTTTAGATTTCATTGTGTCTCACGTAGTGTTGTCAAATAAAACTTGTAGCTCTAGCACCAAATTTTTTTTATCGAATTTGTGTCTGGTGTCCATCATGAATCAGTCACCCAACACAACATTGACAACACACTAACATGTGTGATTTGTATTGTTTTTCAAATTATTACCGGTGTTGATGTGTCACTATAATGTTCGGTATCCGTGTATTGTCGATGCTTCATAGTGTTTTAGCATAGTGGAATTTGAACAAATGGCTATTGTTCCACGGTATACTATTTAGTACAGAACAATATTGTCAATCGTCGATTACAAAAAAACACGAGATCTCTAAGATTTTACTGTAACTTGTGCGTCAAGACGCGCGTGTTCATTTCATGCTTGGTGTGTTTCTTAAGGATGTTACAACATTTTAGGAAACAAAAGATTTGTTTCTAAAATGTGTATGTTGATTGCTCAACTGGATTAGCTATGTTCTTAGCTCTATTGTTCATCAAGCCCATGCTAAGATATTTAAAGGAAGACGTAAAATCTAATTTACCACTAAAGACATCATTGAGAAAAGCGTCATTAAGGTTTTAGTCTGTCTATCGTTGATACTAGAACTAGACTGTTTAGTTGAGTTGTAATTGTGAATCACTCATAAGCTTTTTAAGCAATAATGGATTCTGTTTAATTTGAGTGTGTCTCCTCTTCGCTTCTGACACAAACAAGAATGGATTCTGTTTAAGTGAAGAGGGGTTTGCAAGATAAGAGAGAAACGAAAAAGAATCATTGCTCAACTAAAGGCAGAAAAGAAGGTTCTTTTATCGACTGTAACTGTTCTTCAAAATGAGGTAAACCTAAGGTCTTCTAATCTTGAAAATATGATCAAGTCTGTGAGAATGTTAAACAATGGGTCTGATATGTGGGATGAAATTCTTCAAGTTGGAAAAAGGGCCGGAAATGTAACCAATATAGGCTTTAATCACCAATCACTGAAAAACCAATGCAACACTCCAATGATTAAGTTTGTCCCTTCTGAAAGAAAACAAGATCTCACGATGTCACGACATTCTGACCGACATCATGAAACAAAATCCAAACATTGCCTTGGAAATGTCATTATTGTGGCAAAAATGGTCACATAAAGCCTTTATGCTATAAAATGTATGGCTATGCAAAACAACCAACTCAGCTTAGGTCAAATCGTGCAATGACTAAAACTAGAAAGGAGTGGAAACATAACGGTGTTGATACAAGCCTCATAGCTCATACTTCCTTCAGAGCTTCATCTAGAGAAGACTGATACTTTGATAGTGAATGTTGTAACACCCGAAAATTAAAAAAATAGTTATTTATTTAGAATATAGTTTATTTAGGTGTTTATGTGCTAATTAAATTATTTGACAGGTTAAAAGTAGAGGATTATTAGTGGAAAATAATAATTAAAAATAGAGTTTAATTAGTTAATGGAAGAAATAGTAGAAAAAATAGAATTTAAATTAGAATGGTATGAGTAAAGGGAATTAAGAAAATTATAGATAATACTCTATATGATGAGAAATTTTAGGAATATATTATGAAAATAAAATATATGGATTTTTATGAGAAATAAGATGAGAGTTTGTAGGAAAATATATAATGGAAACAAATTCGATAAGAATATATTCTTTCTTTTAGAAAAAGAAACCTAATTAGTTCTTATAAATAACCTAAAGTGAAAAGAAATTAGGAGGAGAAAAGTAAGGCAAAAATAGAAACGGAGACTTTGGAGAGCGTGGGCATAACATGAGGAATCACCAACAAACCTTTAAGGAAATTTTTGCGAAATAAGGGGTAAGTGAGTTCACATATAGAGATAGTGTTAACCATGAGAGTAGTCGAAGGAACCTTGCTCTCCTTCCATTTTCCCGTGTCCTTGTTGTTCAATTGGATCAGTTGTGTTCTTAGCCCTATTGTTCATCAAGCCCATGCTGCACAAGATATTTAAAGGAAGACGTAATAACTGAAGCCGTCATTGAACAAAATATCATTAGGATTTTGATTTATCCATTGTTATTTGTGAGTCACTCTTAGGGATGGCAAAATGGGCCAACTCGCCCCGTTATTAATTTGCCTAAAAAGGGCAGAGCGGGACGGGCTAACTAGTGGTGACAGGTTGAAAATCTCACCTCGTCCCTGGCGGACGGCGGGTTGGCGGGAGTGCCTCGTCAATAAAGTTTTTTAAAAACTCGATAAATTCACAATAATATCATAAAAATTTGTAAAATGATAAAATAAAAAGTCATTCAAGAAAATCAAAATACAAACTAATAAGACAATCAAAAAATAAAATTATCATTCAAAACTTCAAATATCCATGATTTATAAAACCAAATAAAGTATTCAGTTTATATCCAAGAATAATTCTTATTCTCGCGAAGAATTCCATCAAGAATAATATTGCAAATGATGTGTACTACTTTATTTTCATATATTTGCATTATTTTAATTAAACCCTAAACAATAGATTCGGTTAATTGAGTTTTATTTTTTAAATGAACAAAAAATAGAACATTCATGTATAATGAGTCAAAAAAAATTATCAAAAATAAAAATTGGTTAGACCCGACGGACCACCCCGCCCCACCCTGTCACCGCCTCGCTTTTTGCGGGTTAGGCGGGGTGGAACCCGCTACTTTTACGGATTAAAAATGCCAACCCACTCCACAAAAAATGACGGGTTAAACGGACCGACTCGACGGGCTTAACCCGTTTTCTCATCCCTAATCACTCTTATATCTTTGATATTAAAACTGAATTGTTTAGTTAGATTAAAATAAGGCTAAATTGCAGTTTTGGTCCCCCAAATTTCCTAATTGTGCGATTTTCGTCCCCCAAGTTTTAAACGAGCGATTTTAACCCCATAAGTTTCACAATTGTGCGATTTTGGTCCCCCAAGTTTCAAACGAGCGATTATAGTCCCCTAAGTTTCACAATTGCTCGATTTTGGCCCCTCAAATTTACCCCCTTTTGCATTTGCTAGTCCCCTTTTAATTTTTTGATCAAAAATTACTTATGTGGCATTTTAAAATTAAATATACATTTTTTTAAAACAAATTACAAATTGTTTTTTTAAAAAAACAACTTATAAAATAATTTTTACTATATGTAATTATGTGATTTATTTATAAAATAATTTTGTTATAACAAAAAAGTAATATATTTTTTATGAACTATTTTTCAAAAAATGAGTAAACAATTTTTTTTTAAAAGTAAAAAATTATTAAACCTTTTATTAAAAAATGATTTTTACTGTAACATTTTTATAAATACAAATATTACTATTTATAATATTTTTTTAATTTTAAAAACATATTTTTTTAAATTTTTTTTAAAATTATTTTATTTTTAAATGCCACAAGCAATTTTTTAGTCAAAAAAATCAAACAGGGACTAGCAAATACAAAAGAGGGTAAATTTGGGGGCCAAAATCGAGCAATTGTGAAACTTAGGGGATTAAAATCGCTCGTTTGAAACTTGAGGGACCAAAATCGTACAATTGTTAAACTTAAAGGGTTAAAATTGCTCATTTGAAACTTGGGAGACCAAAATCGCATAATTAGAAAACTTGAGGGACCAAAACTGCAATTTAGCCTTAAAATAAATAAAAAAAGTTGTGTTTTTTGTTTTTTTTATTTCTTTTATAAAATTTTTCATTCATGGAACGCAAACATTAGATTTGAGGAAAATAAAATTATCACTCGGCAAAATATAGTATGCCAACTGCCATCTGAATTTACTTCCTTTTTTTTTGTTTTTTTGACAGCGGTCATTTGTTGCGTAACTTGTGTCAAAAAGAAAAAAAATAGCGGTCATTTCAGAGCGCGTGACAAACAGAATAACTCAAATATTAGAAAAAGAAGTTGGCGTCGCTCTGAACTCCACTGCCGGTAAAAACCCCGCCGGGAAACGCTGTCGGAGTTTGTTACCGGTCGCCAGAAACGGTAATATAGTCCGTCCAGGTTTTCCCTTGTCTCTTGTATTTTTCAATTCCAGCGCGATTTTGCCTTAAAAAACGATACCTTTCACTGATTTCAATTTCGTTAATGCCAACAGTTACAGTTCCTTGATGGAGATTTCCGATGAAGAAACCAACGGAATCTCTGGTAATCATGCACCTAAAGAACTAACTCGTTTATCATCTAACGGTGCTAAATTTGTTGATGAAGTACTCAACGGTCCAAATGAACGTTGTTTGGATAATTTCCGAATGGATAAACAAGTATTCTACAAGTTATGTGATATTTTAGAGACTAAGGGTTTATTACGTGACACAAATAGAATCAAAATTGAAGAGCAATTAGCTATGTTTTTGTTTATTATTGGTCATAATTTAAGGATTAGGGCTGTTCAAGAATTATTTCATTATTCTGGTGAAACTATTAGTCGTCATTTTAATAATGTGTTGAATGCAATTATGTCAATTTCGAAGGAGTATTTTCAGCCTCCTAGCACTGATGTCCATTCACTAATCTCCGAGGATCCTAGGTTCTTTCCATACTTTAAGGTAAGATTTTGATAAATTAGTATGTTATGCATGTTGTTTGGATTTCATTGTGTCTCACTCAACGTTTTCTATCGAATTTGTGTTTGGTGTCAAAGATATGTTAGTTAGTGTTTGACACCAACACAACACTGACACATGTGATTTGTATCGTTTTTCAATTTATTACTGGTGTTGATGTGTCAGTATATTGTCGGTGTTTCATAGCGTTCTAGTGTATTGGAATTTGAACAAATGGCTATTGTTCCACGATATGCTATTTAGTACAAAGCAGTGTTGTCAATTGTGGATTCCAAAAAATAATGAGGTTTTTCAAATTTCGCTATGCCACAGTATGTTATAGCCGCTATGTAATAATCCTTTGTACTAACTCGTATATCACAGAACAATAGAGCCTCTATTTGACAACATTGGTAAAAACTAACAAGTGTAATCAAATAGCGATTATAGTGGCGCTATAGCAATGTACCGAATCAGAATTTGAACATTTCTGTTTCATGCAATCTATGATTGACAACACTGGTCTTACTTTTTGACTATTTTTTAATAGGATTGTGTGGGAGCAATTGATGGTATATATGTACCTGTGACAGTTGGTGTAGATGAACAAGGACCTTTCCGCAATAAGGATGGGTTACTTTCACAAAACGTTCTTGCAGCATGCTCATTTGACCTCAAGTTTTGTTATGTTTTAGCTGGTTGGGAAGGATCTGCTACAAACTTACAAGTTTTTAATTCAGCAATCACTAGGAAGAATAGATTGCAAGTTCCCGAAGGTAACACTTATCTGTAAAATTCAATTATGATTTCAGTAGCAATTATGGTGGAGCTCTGTCTCTTGACAAATTTTAGGTTACTGGCTGTTGTGTTGTCTTTGCATATGTCCATTAATTTGGTTTGAAAATAAAATAAAAAGCTGAGTCATTTTTCATCACATATCCTTTAACCGCAGTTAATTGAAGTTATATTTAATTATATAGTTGTCAACTTTTATTTGGTTATAGTTGTAACTTGTAAGAGATTGATAGTTAGTATATGGTAATGTTACTTAGATGACCGGCGTAGAGTTAATATGAAAAGATTGCAACAATTATGTTAAATTTAAGATATAATTGAAACAAATAAAACTTGTGTAACAAAAATGAAGCTTGATGCAAATTTAAGAGACAAATGATTAGTAGTTCCCCCATTAGTAGTTCCCACTTATAACTCTTCAAATATTGATTAAAACCTTTTTTATGACACAGGTAAATACTACTTGGTAGACAGCAAGTATCCGAATGTGCCAGGTTTCATTGCTCCATATCCCCGAACTCCCTATCACTCCAAGGATTTTCCCAGTGGTTACCACCCACAGAATGCATGTGAATTGTTCAACCAACGGCACTCATTATTACGAAATGTCACTGCTCGAACTTTTGGTGCTTTAAAGGCACGATTTCCTATATTGATGGCAGCTCCTTCATACCCATTACAGACACAGGTAAAGTTAGTGGTGGCTGCTTGTGCATTACACAATTACATTCGTGGGGAGAAACCAGATGATTGGATTTTTAAGATGTATGAAAAGGATACATCATTTACAACCGAGGAATCACTACCCCCATTAGAGGTGGAAATACATCAAAAATCAAATGTTGAGACCCAAAACCAGTATCAGGGTCTTAGTTTTAATGCTGAAGAAATTGCACTTGCTTCACAGTTAAGGGTCAATGTTACGACTGAAATGTGGAACACATTTATCCATGATTTTCCCTCAATGTAAAATTTCTTTGATTAAGTTTATGTTCTCAGGTTAGGTTTGAAGTTTTGTTAGGATCTTCAGGATATAGTAGGAGACTGTTTATTTATACAGTACTTTGACAGTGTACATTGCCATTTTGTTCATAAATCAGAAGCATGCATGTTGATTATATCTTATCATTTAAACTGAGGCCTTTAACTTCAGGGGCAAATGAATTTTCCCATGAAGCACGGACACTCCACAGATTAGACATGTACCGGTGTCGGACACACATCATTGTCCGATACTAACACATGATGTCATTTTTTCAAATTATTATTGGTGTCGACGTTTTATTGTTGAGTGTTGTGTCGGTGACTATGTCATATGTCCGTGCTTCACATGAATTTTCACAAAACATGATAAGAATACTGTTGCACTAAAGAATGGAGTCAAAAACAATTCAGAGAGCTCATCACCAATACAGAGATCATGTGGCAACTAGCAGACCATGATATTCATTGTATTGTTCAAGCTCTGAAAATGTACAGTTAGTGTATAGTATACTCCAATTTGTTCATGGGGCCATTATACAGAATATGCTGGTATAGACAGCTTGCATATGTCACATTAAATGCAAGGGTAAACAAGGGTACAAAGACAGAAAAATGACTTGCTTGCAAGGCTAATCACTTTCGAGTTTTAGTACTTCAGATTCAGTATTTACCTTATTCAACCAGCTCAAAGATAATCAATATCCAAAGTGTTTAGTTTGTGTTTCGCAACCTTAAAATCTCACTAAAAATCACTCAACTTTTGGTCCTCAAGTTATCTTAAGAATTCCCTCTATTGATGATGCCAGCTTTTTTAAATCTGCAAAAAGAAATGCTATTTTTACACCAAAAAAAGAAGTGATTACGTGACTAGTTAAACTAAGTGTGTCTTTGTCACTTGTAGTTGGATGATGGTGAGAGAAGTTTATCTAAAGTGACTAGTGCATTAAGCATTTATTCACCTTTTAGTTGGGTCATGTAGATATGTACTCTCATACTGGGACATTACCTCATGTGATTGTAGTCCTTTTCAACATAGCTTTGGCTTAAATTGAAGATTTTGAAGTTATCGTTTTGGTTTACTTTACTTACATCATGATTGATGACAAAGAAAAATAAATACTCCTTCCGTCTCAAAATAATTGTCACTTTAAGAATAAAATTTTGTTTCAAAACAATTGTAATTTTCACCTTTCAATTGTAATACTTTCTAAGAGTAATATGACAAATTAGTCTCTGACTCTGTAAGACACTCTCAAATAGATCCCTGACTTTATGAATAGGGTCATGCTAAACAGTGCACTTGTTAAGCTGTCCCTGATTTTGTTAAACTGTCAAGTTGGTCCCTATGTTTGATCAATTATTATCAATTAAGTCTTTATATTTTACAACTTATTGTCAATTTGGTCCTTAAGTTTATCCACTTATTCTCAATTTAGTCCCTAACTTATTTTTTGAAGGACTAATATGAACAAAATTTATCAGAGTCAAAGACCTTTTTGAAATATTCATAAAATCGGGGACTTATTTGAGAGTGTCTTACAAAGTCAGGGACTGATTTGGTGGTTTACTCACTTTCCAATTCACCCCTAATTATTACTATATGCATTATTTTCAAGGAAACAAACCTATAACTTATAACGGTAAATTAGTAAAACTATTATTTCTTTTGACAACATCATTACATTTTTTTAATATGTGTGAAAAAACCTTAAGGCTTTGTTTGCGAGTTTTGGAGGGGAAGGAAAGGGAAGGAAAGGCTAAAAAGGAAGAAACAAGTGAAAGAAGTAGAGAAGTTTGGAAGGAAAGAAGTTTGGAGGGTTATTTTTTCTTCATAACACAAAAACCCCCCAATTTGGGGGAACTCAAAAATTGTATTGGATGAGGGTTTGGAGGGGGTTTAAAGGGTTTATATGAATTCTTCAAATTTAATTAATGTTGTTATAATATTCTTAAATTCATAATATATTAATCATAAGTATTTATTTGTCATTATCTATAAAAAATACTTTCTCAAAAAATGTAAAAGATTTATCTAATTTTCTCTCTATTTTCCTCCCTCCAAAACCCTCCTCTCCCCTCCTCTCCAAACTCGCAAACAAAGCCTAAATAACTATAATTTATTTTTAGACTGAAAGAGTAGTGTAATTTCTGGTGTATATATAAGGGTCTTTAATGCCTAGTAAATTCTTTGAACTAGGTAACAGTGATAGAGGAATTAGGAAAATTTTGTGAAAGAAAAATAAAATTGGAATAGATAAGAAATGCATACAACATTGTCATATTCATTGGATCAATGATAAGATCAAGATGATAAACCGTGAGTATATGTTCTAGTTGAAATCGTAGGAGTGGTTCTTGCAAGAATCTAGAAAAGAAAACTCATTTTTCAATCAATGATTGAAAATTCAATTTCTTCCAAAAATGTACTACATTCATGCTTATATTGATTTAACCAAAAAACTCAGGCCTAAACAACTACGTACAAATGTTTCACTTATTAGTTATTACCATCTAATTACAACAACAAAAAAATAAAATTTATATTTTTTCAAATCTATTAAAATCTTCATTTTTTAAAAGAGCTTTAATTCCTCTTAAAAATGAAGAATAATTAAAGCATTTTTCCTTCTATTTTTCACTTTTTTTCACATGCTCTAAAGTTTAACACCTTCAGCTTTTACAGTTTCAAGCATCATTAGTTTATCATCCTTGATTCTATTCAAGTTTGCAACAATAGATCTTACTAATATTTAATAGTATCCTCAGGCCCGGCCCGGACAGATGTGCGACATGTGCCGTGGTATCGGGCCTCCTAAAAATGAAGATCTCAATATTTTTATATATTAGTAATATTAGTAAGTTTAGGAATGTAAAATTTAATATATTACGGCAAACTGCAAATATCAAATTGTTAGATTCATAATCTCTTTTACTGAGTACTAGTATTAATAAATTAGAGAGTGTAAAATTTAATACATTACTCCATTCAGCCTTAATTATAAGCAAATTTTTACATTTTAGATTCACTGAAAAACGAATGTATCTACTCTATGGTTAAGGTCAAATACATTGATTATCCAATGAATTTAAAAAGTTGAAATTTGCTTATAATTAAAGCCGTAAGGACGAATTTTACTTCAAAAAATGACTCAACTTAAGTGGTTAGGAAATATTTTATTATCATTGATTATACTATAAATTTTTTATATTAATTTAAAGGATGCTTATTTTATTTATGTTATTTGCAATTTAAATCGGGAATATTTTTTTTTAAATTTCATTTTTATTTATTAAAAAGGGCCACATTGTTTTTTTGCACAGGACCTCCAAAAACTCGGGGACGGCCCTGAGTATCTGGATCTGGTCACTCTTCAAAATTAAATATATTAATTTACATCGATATTTCTTCCAGCATAACTAGTGTTTAGAGTATATTTTTTTGAAGAGATGTTTTAGAATGTATAATATTAAATTGATCTCATTAACATTTACTTGAAGCATGTTATCATGATTCACATTATATTAGTAATTCCTTTTCAACTTACCAGTACAATTTTGTATCCTGCACTCATTCAAAACTCTTATATACTTCTCATAAAAAGAATTGTAACAAAGATATTTTTCATAGGATGTAATATTAAATTGATCTCCTTAATTCTTAAAGCATATTATAGAATTTCATTTTTTACATATTGCACATGGAAGGTTATATTCTTCTATTTTATTAATATATGGGCCATTTGCAACAATTCTAACTTTACTTGTGAAATGTCTAATAGGTTTCCACCCTTCTTTTCTCTTTTTTTTTGGGTACAATGTTTTCAACTTTCTTTTTTGACTAATCAATTTTCTATGTATCCAAAGTTTATTAAATAAAATAAAAAATAGACTAATCAATTTTTAGAAAAGTGTTGGTAAATTGTTTGGTGTGTTAGACTCACATTTTAATAAAATATTTAAATGTTAGGTGATAGATAGCACCATTGTCTATCATTGTCATTTTTCTTGCACAAAATCTATCATTATCATTTGGTAATTTAAATTCAGTGACGTCTTTTGTTATTTGTAATATTTGTTGCAGATAGGAAAGTCAGTTTAGGAATCAATACATTTGCAGCAAACATGTTTGAAACCATAATTTATCTGGACAAGGTTATGAATTCTATCAAAATCTAACAAAACTATAAAATTTTATAGGTTTAAATATGCTTTTGGTCCCTGCAATTATGTCTTGTTTTGAAAAGAGACCCTGTAAAAAAAAATTGATTTTAGTCCCTGCAATATCCCAAAACTTTCAAAAGAGCCCCTGACTGGATTTCTTCATAATATTGCAGGGACTAAAATCAAATTTTTATGTTTTTACAGGGACTAAAATCAATTTTTTAATTTTTTACAGGGGCTATTTTCAAATCAAGACATAATTGCAGGGACCAAAAACATATTTAAAAATTGGCCACATCAACACTAAATCCAGTCAGGGGCTCTTTTGAAAGTTTTGAGATATTGCAGGGACTAAAATCAATTTTTTTTACAGGGGCTCTTTTCAAAACAAGGCATAATTGCATGGACCAAAAGCATATTTAAGCCAATTTTATATATTGTATGTTTTCTAACTTTTTTTGTACTGTTATGCATGTTATATTAGGCACAAATTGAAATCCCATAAACGTTCAAAAAGAATTGGATCAAACATCTTAAAAAGCATGAATATGGATGGCTACTACGCAACGATGGTAACAAGTGTTTGATTCATTTGCATTTGCATAAATATGACTCCTATATGTCATCTGGAATGATAGTCGCCGATGTATGGAACTTGAATGAACCAACTAAAGTTCTCATCGAATATTCTAATTCTGATAATCTGTTCAACGTTACAATTATCAAGAATGAGGTTGAAATCGATCATCATGTTATAAATTCAACAATGTCATCGACTCCAACAAGGTGAATTCTCATAATCTTCAATAATTATTTTATGTTTATACATTATTTTCATTGAATTTTTAAATTATAGTTCAACTTCAAAATCTATTAGGATTTATTTTTGTTAGAGTTTACTATTTATCATTTACTTTATCAATTAAACTAATCTTCGACTAATATTTATCATGTAGATTCACAAGGTTGCAAGTTGAACAAACAAAATGGAAGTCATTTGGGACTGTAATTTCTCAATTCGAGGTTATATCTATACTAATTTAATTGTTTTAATTTTCAAAATTCATATAAATTGGTTTTTAACTTTGGTTTTTCCTTATTTAGAATGAAATCCAAATACCTGCTGCATTCAAGAAAGCATGGTACACTGAATTAATACAACAAGATTATAGTTGGATTGAAAATTAGGAGGGAAGGACTTCCATAGTTCATTTATGGTTTGAAAACATTGACTCCTACTTAACTAATGGAAGAATAATTTCAAAACAATTCAACATATTTGAACCGACTCATGTCCTACTAGACTATGAAGTTGAAGATAATCGATTTAAGCTATCCATCATAAAAAATGATGATGATAACTTGATTGGTGCTGGAGATAATGATTATCACAACATCAATGAATCTTCTGCTAATACAATCGATATCTTAGAAATTGACAATCAGATTTCTAATGAACCATCTTTCTCCCCAACAATTACTAATATCAATTCACTCGATTTTGATTTCGAAAGCGGATATACTTGGGAGAAGATTATGACCAAGGCACGGAATGATCAGACATTGGTATGTTAATTATATATGTTCAACTTTCTTCCCATCTATTGGATACATAAAATATTAACTAGATCAATCGTTATTTATGCAAAGTAGAATTAGATTTTACAATAACATAATGTAGTTATGTGTTTTTAGATTACTAGAAATAAAGTTTTTGTATTTTAAATCCAAACATATTCATTCATAATCTGTTCCTATTTATTTAACAACATTATTGCGTATCAAACTTCAGTATCTTCCACGATCAACTGTGAGGGCAGCAATTGAGAATCAAACCTCAATCATTTTGCAAGCTCAACACTCAAAGCTGTTAAAAAAGTGCAAAATTAATACATACTCAAGATATAATCACGACGAAGAAAAACATCTAACAACTGAATGGTACGACTTTGTCCATCTGAACGGCATCAAAACAAAAGACAAGTTGATCTTCACATTTAACAAATCATCAACAGTGATGCAGGTTCAAATTATTCGTGGTGCTCATAAATGACCTTCTTTTTCATGGCTTCCACTTTCTTCAGCTACTTCATCTTTTGTACTACTTAATTTTAGGCATATCTATCTATAACATAGTTATCTAACTTATGTTTAATATTCTATCTTTTTTCACTACTTTCAGATTTTCTGAACAATAGCTTCTGATCCTATAATGACTTTTTGTTTCTATTTTGAACCTATAAGTTGAGTAGTAATGAACTTTATATAAACTATAATTGAAATTTGTATTACTTTTGTTTTATTATTTATAGAGTCATTTGTTACTAATGCAATTGTCCTAAAGAAGAACTAGAGTTTTTTAATTCATAAGTACTCAAGGTTTACTCAATTTGGCTGCTCAATTGTTATTTTAAAAATTATTTTATTTATGATTTCCATTATGTAACACAAAATTTAATTTGCTTTCCAAAAAAAAACATTTGCATGATAAATATATTATTCAATGAACATAACTTTAAATGATATATCTATATTCAATTGTTGAGTTTCATATTATAATTGTTAAGCGTTAAAATAATGTCAACCCGTGCGGAGCAAGAGTTTTTAACTAGTAAGCACTATGAAAACAATGAAACTTTCTCTAATTATGGCAAATCTCAGCTGTGTAGCTAGCAATAATATAAAACTAATGCTCTAATAGTTTAAGTTTAACTTGGCATAATCTTCCTCCCAAAGTTGAAACTTGAAAACACTCATGTCATGACACAAGCTGTGTAGCAATAATACAATGATTTGAAACAACACAGTCCAATAATCCCTTTTTTCATGGATCTCTCAATATTTCCTCTCCATTCATTAACAAACCATGATTGATTAATTAATTAATACATATAAAACCACAAACTCAACCCATTTCAAATTTCCACTAAAGTTGCCTTTCCTCTAAAACCTCCAAAATCCACCTCTCCCTCTCTCTCTCTCTCTCTCACCACAAATCCACAACACAACAATGCTAGATCCAGCTAATGATTTGGTTCCACCACCATCTTCACCCTCCATCTCATCCATTTCTTCCTCTGATCTGGACACTGAGGTATCAATTTTCATTATTCAATATCAATAATCAATCTCTTTCTCTTTCACACACACACACACACAAATTTCTCAAATATCTCCCTTTATTTCATTTTTTTCAATCAATTAAATTGGTCCTTTCTATAACACCCCAAAATTTCAAGTATCTAAATTTTCACTCTTCTTTCATTAATTAATTTAAATTTCTGGTTTTTATTTATTTGGGGTTTGTGAAAGTATAGTCCACTGGGTCATCAAACTCACACAAAAATTTCTCCTTTTTCTTTTTTCAATCAATAAAATTGGTTTTTTTTTAACACCCCAAAATTTCAAGAATCTAATTTTCAATCTTTTTTCACTAATTATTAATTTAAATATCTGATTTTTTTATTTGGGTGTGTGAATTATAGTCCACAGGATCATTTTTTCATGATAGAAGCACAACATTGGGAACTCTAATGGGAGTGAGTTTTCCAGCCATTGGATTCAGAGTCCCATCACAGCACCGAGAATCACATTCTGGCATCGGAGCCGGCGCCGGTGGATCCAATAGGAATACAACTACCAAGAAGAAGAAAAGGACTACCGCAGCGGCGGTTGCGGCAGAACGGCGGCGAAGGTGGTGGCAGCTGTGTAGGGACGGCGATACAAGACCGTCGTCACTAGGCGATTTTTTGGAGGTGGAACGGCGGTTTGGCGACGGCGCATTTTATGATACGGCGGCGGAGCTTGAGGGAATGGTGGTTGGCAATCAGCAGAGGAACGGTGGGAGGGAGCTTTTTGCTGATGGGAGGGTTCTTCCGCCGGCGGAAGATGTTGGTGGCGGAGAGTCGCCGGCAGAGAGTCTTTGTAATAGGTTTCCGGTGTCGCTTGCCGGAATATGCAGCGGTGGTGCAGGGTAGTGATGTTATTGAGATATTTGGTTGAATTTTTAAAAAATTTATGTATTTTTTTCTGAAAGAAAGGAAAATTAAAATTTTGTGGCTTTATTTATTTATTTATTTTGTGTTAATTTTTGGAGTTTGTTTGGTTGTTGCTTAATTGGTAGATTAGGATTCTTTTTGTCTGTGGATTAAGTGCAAAAAAGCATGTTTTGGCTTTTTACCTTTTTGTTTTTCCTTTTTCTTCTTTTGATGGAAATATCAACCATGTGTGTGTCCATGTATATGGTGGTTGGTCCACAATATGTTCATATATTCATATCATATGAAAGGGAAAAAAAATCAAATGATTAATGAAATGACAATTACAATGAGGATGAAAAAAAAATTGATTTTAATTTTATTTTTTTCAATTTTCCTCAATTTTTATATTTCAACCATCAATCAATTTTTTTCATTATTTCAATTTAAATATTATTATATATTTATAATCCAATTATTTAAAAATCCACTTTATTTCCTCAATTTTTTTTCAGCTTGAGAAAATTCTTTCTCAATAAAATATTTGTAAGCTTTGGTTAATTATTAGCATCAATATTGTTAACCCTTCTTTTAGAGAGTGGATCATCTACTCTATCTCCGGTTAAATTTTGGAGCATTAATACAAACTACAAATTAAAATGAATAAAAAATGAGAATGTGTATTTTAATGGTTTAAATTTAAAATGAAGAAAAACTACACGAAAAGTATAAAGAAAGGATCCATTCTTCTTTTAGGTGTGATCATGATTCATGATTGTAAGACGTTTGTAACTTGTATCAATAAAATTCTAATTATATAAAAGAAAAACAACAATATTGGTTTATTTAATCATAAAAGAAACAAGACAAGTTTAATGGAAAATAATAGAGACCATCCACGTTCCACAATCCAAAATAGTGGAACCAAATTCAAAATTGTCTTCTTGCATTTGTATACTATCTACCACAACTTTTGAGACTAATTTTAAAATGTCATGAGTAAGGTCTAATTCAAATTGTCCATTTGATATACTAGTGGTGGCAAAACATGTAAAGCATGTCTAAGTTGAAAGGGTCTTCATTTTGAAAATCCAAATTGTCAATAGCTTTCATATCGAAAAAGAAAATATCTCTGGTAAATTTTACTCATACGTTAAGAATTAAATTGAAAACAAGTGAACAAACTTAAGATCTAAATTGATGATAAATACTCCATGTTATTCTTCATGTTATCATCTCATCTATTAGAAGGTCACGGTCTTCACTAGCAAGTACTACTAGGTGAAGTGACAAATAATATATATAGTCTTCACTTTTCATTAATGGCTTCATCTTCTGCTGCACAACAGGGAAATGATTATCTTTCCCATCTCGAATGGAATGAGAAACTGAACAAAAAACTCATGAGATTTGGAACAAAAGCAGTAAAAAAAAAAGAACGATGCAGAATTGTCTTTGAAATATCGACACGGCTAGGAGAAAGTTGCCCAACTTGTAAATAAATACATCAACAAGAAACGTATTGCTGCCAACCAAAAATCTATCCATGATGTTGGCCAAAGACTTAGAAAACTTAGATACCATTGTAGAAATGTAAGTTTCTTTCTTCATCACATTTTTTTAAGTATAAGTATTTCAGACAGAAAACTATACTCTTTAGAAAGTGATTCAATGTTGTTAGAGATTTAAAGTTAAAGAAAAATAAGATGGTTCATCCCAATTATTAATTTAATTCCCACTGTTTAAAAAATACAGTTTTATAAGATTTGTTAATCTGGTATCAGTGATGTGTAAAGTACCTAAAATCATATTATTATAACTGTTCTGAGTTTTTTTTTTTAAGAATATTTTCTATCTTTGGTAGCAAGAAGTTTAATGTATGTGTTTAACTATAGATTGATAGTATTTGGGCTATATATTAGGTTTAACTTTTTTTGAAATTATGTTGATTATTGTTTTGGGTAATTGAAAATTTGGCTGTGTTTTTTTCTATCATAAGTGTTAGTTTCAATGAAAGAAAAATATTTTATAACCGTTTTAGATAGAAAAAACCAGGACATTAGATCCCAGGACTTAAAAAACTGAGATACCATTGTTTTTTGGAATTTATCATTAAGTTCTTGCATAGTTTTTTTTTTTTAAACTTTTGGTAACTTCGTATAATATTTTTTGTTTTACTCTATTAGGCTGATGACAAATGGAAGTCGAAGTCATTGGCTACATCAATGTTTGAGGATTTGGTCATTCCTATATTTATTATTATTTTTTTTTGGTACATAGAAGAATTGACAAAGTAAATATAAAAAATTCTCACACAAGTGAGAGAACCGGAATTCGAACCCCGGTCATTCCTATATTTATTAATTGTGGGTCAACATCAACCGATGGATCAACTGGTAAATCAGCTCATAGATCGTCCGGTACATCGACATTTTTATCATCAAAAGACATTTGTTGCCGTTTTCTTAAGATTTTAAATGAGGGTGTTGCTTGTGAAAAATTATGTATTCAAATTTTGAACAACAATACTTTGGATCAAATGAACAATTTTTGTTACAAATAAGTGTCTTACTGGAGTTCGAATCCCAATTCCCAGTATATATAATACAATGTTCTACCAATTGAGTAAAATAATTTTATTAATCAATATAAAAGTAATAACAGCCTAAAATTGACTTTATCAATCAATAATTTTATTTATTTTTTTGGACCTGGGATGAATCACGTCCAAGTTGTCAGAGAAAAAGAATTCTGATAATTCAGAGTTCGGCTACGAGGTAAGTAAAGTCTGACCAATAATTATTCTCACCAGAAATCAAACTCAGGTTCTCCTGAATAATTCGTCATATAGAGAAGGAGGGGTGCTCTAATATAAATGCAGACATTACACTCCATTCCAATATTCTGGAGAATACCATGAACTATACATACACACAATTTTGTCCTCAATGTGCCACTTCTATAAGCTGTATCACGAGAAGCTGCTCCAAAGTACAGGGGCACGATAAATTATTTCTAAGGAAAGTATTTTCCTAGCAATCTAAAAGTATACTACACAGGCTGCTGTTTCTGAAATTAATCTGCTTATAATACAAATGTCAAGAGAAAGAGAGCAGTGTAGGATTTTATAAACCTGCAACATCATTTGAATCATGTCAACATCTTTCAATGAAATTTAGTTCTTAACCTCAGAAAATCAACCAGAAATTATATCTTACATTATTATACTAATTTTATTTTTTTATGTAGAAAACTACCTATCCGCGTTGAGTATTCTAACAGTACATTTATATTGAATAATCAAATCAACATCTGTTAAAATTGCAGAATTGGCAATAGCATATATATTGTCTAGTCGTAAAAAGGATACAAATATAATATAGGACAATTTAGGTGCATTTTCTTGGGTACTTTTGGTATTGTTCTTCACTTAAAATACACCTTTTGTGGTTATAACAAATTTTGAGAAAATTATTGATTTGAGGAAATCATGGGTTGTTATGAATATTTTAAGTGAAGAACAACACCTACACCCAAGTTTTGTCTTATAATATAATGTTAGAAAATAAGAGAGCACATAGAACACGAATGCGATTGTCAATGTATTATACGAGGGACATAATAAATGAACTAGCATAATCAAAAATTGAAAATACTACTATCTAAGCTACAAAAGAGATCCTAGAAACAATTGATAGCCGCAGAACACCAGGAACACATTTGCCAAAGTAAATGTATAACTATGATATAAAGACAATGAATCAACCAATGGCAACAACCCAATGCTAAAATAAGTTCAAAAAACTCTTGCATTGCGAAGCATTTAGACATACCCATCATAAAGTATAAATTTACCAATTTGTACAGACCTTAAACAACCATTTCTTGATGCAATTCCTCATCTTATTTGCTGCTGCTTCTTAACAGAACAAATCTTAGGAAAGTCCATTGGTTATGGTATTATATGTGATGTCATTCAGATAATCAAAAGATGCTGAACAATCTCTTATGCAACCATCAATCTTAGACCCCTGTATAAACCATCGATTAAAAAATAGGGATCAATCAAAACATATATTTTTTCAATATTGTTTTGGATTAAAGCAGCTATCTAGCCAAGATGCTGGTTTTTGCAAAAAAAATCTAACAATGTATAGTTAGAAAACTATGAGTTTATAGTATCAAGAACCATACCACGTGTCTTTGAAGAGATTCATAACTTTAATCGCCGTCCTTTTGAAAAATTCCCTAATCAAGATGCTACGAATAATGCAATTGCCTAGGCAGCATGTTGTATTTTCGAGAAAGCACCTAACAAGATATTGTAAGTAACATCATCAACTGGCGGTCCACCAACATGCATCACTTCGAAAAGCTCCCATGCATCAGAGATTCTGCCACATTTACACAAGCCATCAATAAGAGAATTATACGTTACAGTATCAGGAACCAAATTTTTGCTGTGCATTTCACTCAAGAGGGTCATGGCTTCATCAATCCTCTTATTCTTGCAATAACCATTAATCAAGATGTTATAAGTCAAAACATTAGGAGTCAATCCCCTTTTAAGCATTAGTTCAAATAATTCAATTCCCATGTCGATATGTTGGATTTTGCAAAAAGCATCTATCAGGATATTATATGTGATAACATTCGGTGGCGGACCATCATCATAGATTGTAAGAAAAAGTTCCCATGCATAAGAGAATCTTCCAGATTTGCACAAACCATCAATAAGAGAACTGTAAGTAAAAATATTAGGAACCATATTCTTGCAATGCATTTCTTTGAAGAGACTCACAGCTTCATCAATCATTTTACATTTGCAATATCCAATAATCAAGATGTTATAATTCCAAACATCGGGAAAAATACCCCATTCAATAACTGCGTCAAATAATTTTCTTGCCTCGACCACATTACCGTGTAAGCAATGTCCACTCATTAAAGTGTTGAACGTAACAATGTCTGGTTGCTGACCTTTGTGAATCATAAAATTAAACATACCTTGAGCTTCTATCATCTTTCCTTTTTTACAAAATGCATCAATTAATATATTGAAGGTATAAACATTTGGATTTATGTTTTTATTAACCATTTCACACATCAATTGATTAACTTCTTCCCATTGATCTGTACTACAAAAACCATGAATTAGAGAAGTGTAAGTTAAAATATCAGGATCTATTCTCAGGACAACCATTTTCGAATATAAATCTCTAGCCTCGGTTACAAGTCCGTCTTTACATAAACTGTCAATGATCATGTTGCAGATTACAATGTTAGGCTTCACCGCCTGTCCTTCCATCTTTTTCAGCAACTGAAAGGCATCTCTTGTATGTCCTATTTTACACAAACCATTGATCAAGGTCCCATAACTAAATTCATCCAACAAAATTCCTTGTGCTGCCACATTGTCATGAAAATCCATTGCTTTCTTAACCTCACCATTCATACAAAGCCCTTTCATGACTGTCGTCAATGTAACTTTATTAGGTTGATAACCCCTTTTGAGAACTAAACCGAGTATGGAAAAGGCAAAACCCATCTCGCCCAAATGGCAGTAACAATTGATCCAAATACTCAAAGTGAATATAGAAGGAGTAACTCCTTTCAACACCATTTGTTTCAAAAGAGTGATAGCTGTGGGACAATGCTTCATTTTTACTACTGACCCTATAATCATGTTAAATTGGACAACAGATGGAAGTGGCTGCATATTAATCAAGTGGTTGAATAAGGTAACAGCATCATCAATGCCATTAAATATTTTCGTGTTTTGTTTCGGACAATGAGAAAAGAGCCTCAGAAATTTGTGGAAGGCATACCTTAACCTTGTAGTTGTTGTAGCAGTGCAAAACATCACAACCTTCTCCCCTAAGTTGAAGAAGATTGTCTTTCTTGGATAACTCCATTCAACACTTATTTCTTGGAAAACTCTCACATGCTCTTGTTTTTTCAGACTAATTCTCTTATTTCATTGTATTGAAACAATCAAATAAGCAATCTGCACATAAAACAAGTGAAATGGAACATCAATCAATAAGAGGAAATAAACATGTTTAGGTATATTAAACTTTTTATCCAACAATTAATTTAGGCAATAACAACATACCACTTAATTTTCTAACCATCTAGGTCCTGGTTAGCTATCACTTAATTTACATTTGAAGAGAACTATGCTCAATTGGGGATAAGGGGAATTATCAGCAAATTTATTAGTTCTATGATAACTTTTCGTTCTTTTCCCTATTAGTTCTAAATCCAGAATTTTGCATTTCAGCCTCGAGACCAAAACAGGGCAGCATTGTGCCCCAGTCAGAATTAAAATTCTACCGGGCGCTCTGAATTTCAGCCTTGCGGCCAGGACAGAGCAGCAAGGTGCCCCAGTCAAAATGAACCTGCAAAATTCAGCAGAAAATCGAACAAAGTCCAATTTATGTGTCCTAATAATTCCAAATAACAAGACTTTATTAGCTAATGAATTGATATAAACAAAGTTTAAATTCTACTTCTTCAAATCTCTAGCGACCACTTCTCTAAATAATGTTGTTTTGTTCCACAAATGAGGTTTTCTAACACAGAAGAATAAAACTCCAAAACATGTTAAAGATGAAATGACAAAAAAACTGAGCAATTAGCAAACTCACCTTGAATTTCGTTGCCGGTGGGAGGCAATGGGAGTGGACAAATGGGCGGCGGTGCTGGGACAAAAGAGGACTGCCGCCAACCTGGGGAAGAAGAAAAGCGAGTTTTTATTTTTTTTTTATTATAACCCCGGTCACCCTGCCTTTAGCTGGTTTTGTACCGTTAGATACATCAAACGCCGTAGAATGTGCCACGTGCTCCTTTTCTTTTTGAAAACTACCAATTGATCAAATTATATTATTTTTTGAAGTGAATTTTATTGACATTTAAGGTTATTTGGTAAAATTAAGCTGAAAAGCTAACTTATGGAGTAATTGATAGCTGAAAAACTAATTGATTAAAATTAAAGTGTTTGGTAAAATTAATTTTTAAAGTGATTCATAAATATAAACGGACATGTATGTTTAGTAGGTAGTTTTTCCTTTGGAAAAAATAATTAAATTAAATGTTAAAAATGAAGAAAAAAAAATTGTAAAAAAACTATTAGTTATAAGCTCAAACGCTACTTAAAATAACATTTAAAAAAACACTATAAGCTAATGAGAAAAGTTTTTTTTTTTTTTTTATCAAACACGTCTATTTTTTTCAAACAAGTTTATAAGCTAGTCCAATAAGTTATAAGCTAGCTTATTAGACATACGATGGACCACTTGTGAAGGTGATCCACCGTGGACTAGTGATGAATAACACTATAACGAATATGAATTTTACAAAATCCACATTTGGATTGAAAGTTTATATCATACATAAAAAAATTTAGAAAAATTGAAAATTATTTGATATGTTATTGAGACTCACAAGATTAACAATATTTAATGAAAATCCATAAACTGTTAATTTTAATGGGTCTCAATAACATATCAAATGATTTTCAATTTCTCTAAATTTTTTATGGATGATCTATATGATATAAACTTTCAACCAAACATTGAATTTTGTAAAATTCATATTCGTTATAACGTTATTCATGATTAATCATGTCCGGTCCATCAATAGATCATTTGGAGCACTTGTGCATATTAGAATTTACCTCACTTGAAACATATGATACTCTCATGTCCCTTCCATAAGCTAAACTCTCCAGTCTATAATTGCTCAGCACATTATCGACTAATTTGGCGAGATCGTATGCTACTCTCCACATAGCCAAGCAACCCATAATGTGATGTTGCAAGGACTTCCTATTTCCAGATCTGCGATCCCACATAGTCTAAGGCTTGACCAGTGGCAGAGCCAGGACCCTGCTCCAGGGGGTGCAAGATATTAAATTTAATTAATTAATTAATATATATAATGTTTAGTCGAAGGTGGTATGAAATATAGGGTGTACAAAATCGGTTTAGTTAATTTTGATCTCTGAATGTGTGGTTCTAAGACCGACTCCGATTATTTAGAGATTCTACTCGAATATTTAAAATGGACTCATAATAAATAAATCAATAAATAAAACATAAAGGACACATAAAAAATAATTATCATTGTAATTAACATAAAAAAGAACATATCCTAATAAAGGATTAAATTTTCTGCAAAAGATTAATTTTGACAATTTTAATTTAATTTAAAAAGACTAATTAGAATAAAAATTGTGCAAAAAAACGATGAAAATGTTAAGTTAGGGTTTGAACCAAAAACTTTACACACAAACATGATAAATATTTAAATTAATTTTTTAATACATAAATATTATAACGAAGTTATTTTATTGTGAACTTTTTTATTTTAAATTGAAACCTAATTACTCCTATGTAGCACTAGCAGATTTCATGAACAACAAATATATTTTAGTATTAGTTTATAATCAATTAATCATGTAATAGACTTTATGTAAAACTTGTCAATCATGTAGCACTAGTAGACTTTGAGGGGGTTCATGTATCAAAATAATAGTATTATGAGTCTTAAATTTAAAATTCCAAGGGTTTCACTTGCACCCCCTTACACCAATGTGGCTCCGCCACTACCTCTAACGTGCATCGATGAAGCAACAACAACTGAACCTAACACCTAGAGTATTCGGCGCAACAACCAATTTATAAAGAGCTTCTTTGAATGTCTAAGAGAATGTAAGATAATATGATGTATACTCTTCACAATAAAAATAGGTGTTTGGAGGAGTTTATATAGTAGCCTTGCATTCAAAACTAATCTCTCCTTAACACCAAGAGTATCATGGTCTTTTATGGAAGGTTTTTATTTATTTATTTATTTTTTTTACGATAAAAATTATTTATAGAAGGTTAATTTAAAACATTTTAAATTACTTACTATGTGGCTCTCAATCTCTCATGTCCCAAACAAACAAGCAAGCAATTCATTGTTTAAGTACTCTCAAAGACTACTCCAATGCCATAAACAAACCCAATCACTCTCGATAGCTTTATGTATTATACTTTTTGTTTTTCACTATAAAGGTTTAGCGTCTTAAGACGAGACACTAGACGAGTAAAACATTTACTCTGTTCCCTACAATTCAGACAACGATGAAACCTTCAAAATGAACAATGGAAGCATTGTATGTAGAAACCATTAAACAATGCTAAATTGTGCCTCTTCTCTATATAAAATATATTAGTATTGACTCGCCAAAAATCAAATTAATGAAATGATGTTTAATTGAGGAATTTTACAAATAAGTTGTGGACGATAATTAAAAAAAAACAAAAAGACATGTTGAAAAACGAAATTGGGTTGTGTAAAAACATGAAGAAAAAAAAAGGGTTGCATGGGTACCTACATGAAGAAGTCTATGTAGAGCAACTAAAAGGATTTGTAGATTTTAGCTTTCCTGAACATGTTTACAAATTGAAGAAGGCTCTATATGAATTGAAACATGCACTTAGAGCATGGTACGAAAGATTGACTGAGTTTTTGATCAACAATGGGCATGTCAGAGGAGGTATAGATCAGAGACTGTTTGTGAAGAAGAATCTAAAAGAGATTATGATCGCCCAAATCTATGTGGATGACATAGTCTTTGGAGGCACGTGTGACCAGATGGTGGAACAATTTGTTCGACATATGAAGTCTGAGTTTGAAATGAGTCTAGTAGGAGAACTAACTTACTTTCTTGGCCTTCAAGTTCAACAATCAGAAGACACTGTCTTTATATCACAAAGCAAATATGCTAAAAACATTGTGAAAAAGTTTGCACTAGAGAATGCCACACACAAAAGAACTCCAGCAGCTACTCACATCAAATTGAGTAAAGATGAGAATGGAGTTGATGTAGATCAATGTCTCTATAAGAGTATGATAGGGAGTCTTCTATATCTAACTGCTAGCAGACCAGACATAGCCTTCGCAGTAGGAGTTTGTGCTCGATATCAAGCAAATCCCAAGGCTAGTCATCTACTACAAGTGAAGAGAATCATCAAATATGTCAGTGGTACCTGTAATTATGGAATGCTCTACGCATACAATACAAATCCTACTCTTATTGGATATTGCGATGCAGATTGGGCTGGAAATGCTAATGACAGAAAAAGCACCTCAGGAGGTTGCTTCTTCCTTGGTGAAAATCTCATCTCATGGTTCAGCAAGAAGCAAAACTGTGTGTCACTATCCACTGCTGAAGCTGAATACATAGCTGCAGGAAGTGCCTGTTCATAGTTACTCTGGATGAAGCAAATGTTGACAGAACACAATGTCCAACAAGATGTCATGACATTATACTACGACAACATTAGTGCCATCAACATATCAAAAAATCTTGTTCAACACAGCAGGACAAAGCACATTGATATTATGCATCACTTCATCAGAGAACTTGTTGAAAAGAAAGTGGTTATTCTAGAACACATAGCCACAGAAGAACAACTAGCAGATATCTTCACAAAACCTCTTGATGCAGTCTGATTTGAACAATTAAGGAGTGCACTAGGCGTCTGCATTCATGAAGGATTGTAGATTTCTACAGACCAAAAAGGGCGGGCAACCATCAGAAGATCCCACGCACGCCTCCAGCACGAGACAGAAACAAGACAACAATCCAACACTACATGTCTCTGTAAGTATTGTGGTCTACCAAATGTCCTAGACATTGGAGACTTTGACATCCGGCACTATGTGTGCAATTTTTGTAAGCTGTATCTCTCTTTTATCAATCAATGAATCTATTTTCCTTACCTTTGTCAAATTATGGTAAAAAGAGGGAGAAATAATTGATGATAAGATAAGCTTTTTGGCAAGTAGAATCACTCTCTTGCTTTACGGATGAAAATAACAAGCTTTAAAAAATTAAAAACTAAAAAGCTATGCTAAAACAAAGTGTGTCCAGAGCATAACTAATATGCTAAAATTGAACCTCTAAGAAGTCTAGTGAGTCTTGATCACTCTGATTAAGTACTTTCCGTTGCAACTTAAGACTTTGGTTCTCAAGACTTTGGTTCACTAAGTCTCTAGGTATCTCATCACCGGACTTAGAAAATTCATTGTAATGAATCATATGAAGACAAGACTAAGATTGTCTCATACTAGAAAAGGTTCATCACACATTCAAGATTGAAGAAATACTGAATAATGAAGACACACAAGATTCTGAAGATCAAAGACATTGAAGACCTGAAGATTTCAGAATTGAAGATTGCATCAACAGAGATCAATTTGAAGATTGAAGAATTTGAAGATTGAAGACTGAAGAGTGCACATTCAACAAAGTGGTTAGTGGTTGTTTTAGCCATAATTTGCCAAAGGGGGAGATTGTAGTTCTTCTGAGATTGGCTGCATCATAAGACTAAAACAACTTGGTCAGAGTGACTTAACTGAAGCACCAATGCTAAAATAATTAAGTCTAAACCACTTGTGCATATTGAAGATGTGCAGATGCAACATGTTGAACAAGATGTCCTAGACATCTTGTCACTAGGTTCAGAGCATGCATAGGCAGCATGTCGAACAAGATGTCCCAAGACATGTGGGTAGGACATCTTGACCCAGTTCAGCTTAAAAGATAATGCTTATCCATTAAGCGCGCGTGTTTGTTTTAATTTGAATAAAACATGAATCTTTTAGTAACAAGCTGAGATTAGGATTAATGATAAAGTTTGTTATTAATCCTATGTGTTAGATACGATTGAATTCGTATTTAATTAGTGGATAGAGATTAAATCTTTATCTTTGTGGAGTTTGTTTTGAAACAAGTTTGTTTTAAAACTAACTTTTATTTGAGTGCATCTGAAAGACTGAAGATTATCTGAAGAATTGCACGCCTATATAAAGGACTCAACATAGAGCTTAAAACTCAACCCACCATAACTGAAGATTGTGAGTTCAAAGTTTTGTACCCACTTTGCAAAACACTTAGTAGCTCTTAGTATTGTTCTTAATACTTTGAAGCTTTGAGTCGTTGAATGTTGTCATTCAACTTTGTCTTTTAAACTCTGAAATTTTAAAGTTGTTTCGTCACTTGGGATTAGTGATTAGAGGGAGTTGGGTAGGTTCTCATATTCAGGGGGAGTTAGCCCTTGAGTACAAGATTACTAGGATTAAGAAAAGGCGTACATGCCAAAATGTGTTTGGTAGTGTGGTAAGACTAAGTAATAATTCGGATTAGTAGTGTTCACTTCCTGGATTGGTATCCTCCAGAGTAGGGTTGTTTAGCGCCGAACTGGGTTAACAAATCACTGGTGTTGTTTATTGCTTTCGTTTATCTTCAGTACTGCAATAACGTGTGATCATCATAACCAGTTGTCGAACCAGTTGTCTAGGATATCTGGACTACTGACACATTTTCCTAGACATTGTGTAAGACATCTGTCCTGCCAGAGAACAGAATTTCAATTTTGATTCCCTTTGTTAAAAAAAAGGACTGATATATATACTTTAGTTTTATAGTTCACTATGCATGCCTTCTGTATATATACACATTTTGATTTTATATAAGAAAGAGACTAGACTATTGTTAAGCTGCATATTGTTATTAATTATTCAAGTTAATTGTATTTTTTATTATTTTAAAAAAAATTTCAAACATGAAAATAAAGTTGTGAGGTTATTTTAATTTTTTTAATACAAAATAAAAACAATATGAAATTGATATTTATGTATTGTACATGTGTGTTTAGCGGCTAGCAAAAAAAAGTGAAGACATAATGCAAATCAAACAAAGATGATGCAAATTTTGGTTGATATGAAAAGCATTCAGATGCATGGAAGTGTAAAGCCAATTGTTGCTGAACAATCTTTGGCAAAAACTAATGATATAGGACTGATGCGTGAACCAGTACTAACCCCTACGACAGAATTTGGAAATTCCACCATTAACTTGACCAAAAAATTACCAACTTTCAAAGGGATATCATTTGTTATCATTTGTGACGAAGAAGATGTAGCTGACAAGGAGGAGTTTGGTTCCACGATTAGTCAACGTGATGGAAAAAACATTTCCCTTGAATATCAAAGGACGAGGGCGACGAGAATGAAGATGACACCCGATGTCGAAGGTGCAAATGTTGCAAAAAAATTGGCATTCACTCCATCCCCTTCAAGTTTCAAGAGGACATTACCTCCCATACAACTGAATAAGAGATCGGAATCTCCATTTCGGACACCAAGTTCAAGTAGCAATTACTTCAAGTTGTCTTCAAATGAAGCAGTTCTGCCAAAGGTATCAAATCTCACGATTACGTTGAATCGTTTATTCAATAGAAACGTTAATACAATTTTGTGATGCTTTTTTTGAACTTGGTATATCTCTAACAATTTTTTTTGTTGTGTCTATAGTTTTTAAAGTGTAAGTTCATGCCGATTAAGAAGATGTTTCTACGTCCCGAGGAAGTAGTTGTATGTTACTATATATTTACTGACCATGTTGGCGATAAAGAGGAAAGATTGTTATATTTACTGACCATGATTAAATTGAGTGTATATATATATATAAATGCTGCACCTTGTTTTAGTCCTATTGTATTTAAAGTTGGTGATAATTGCTGAGCTTTAAGGAATGACTTTCAATGCATGATACCAGACGGATGGGTCGGAGATAGGGTAAGTAAATGAAGCATACAGTTTTAGTTTTATTTATTTTATAGAGTTGGTACATACTAATTGTCATTTTTGTTTTATAGATAATTACCATGATGACCGATGCCATAACTTGGAACCAAAAAAACACTTACAACAAAGAGGTTTGGTGCTTGCCACCTTTATTTGCCGTAAGTGTTATAATATAAATTTAATCATTCGATGTTCAATTATTTCAAACTTTTTTTTATAGATAATGATTGTAATATTTGTTATTGTTTTTAATGTTCATAGACACAAGTTGATCTCAATACTAAAAGTGAGATGCTGGAAGTCATGTTTGGCGACCAATTTATGCCACGGATCAACAAGCTAAAATTGGTATATAACTTACTCTATAACATTAGTTAATACTATAAAAAAGACTTGCATATACTTGTATAACCAACAACACTAACTTCATATATGTGTCTTATATATGTAGATTTATGTTCGTATTGAAGATCATGACTTGTACTAATATGGCTGACTCAACCACTGCAAAGAAACATCAGAAGATTTATTCAGTTGTAAGTAATATACACCTATAATCAAAATTGAAAAATAGAGGGGGGGTTGATGGTTAAATTACATATTTGATTTTACTAGTTGGACTGATTCGGGCTTAATGTGTTTATAATTTCAAGTATTGTAAATTAATAATGCAAGTTTTGTAAATTAAGAATCTAATATAATGCATGTGTTGCGTGGTTACATGACTTAAAGATTTTGTCTACTACAATTTAACCTCTTTTAAAACTAATAATGAAACATGGTATATTTTCCATTGTGTTTTGGTTTCCTGTCTGGTTTGTCTACTGCGTGGTGTTTTTTACTTTTCTATTTGTTGTTGTGGGGCGTAGAGAACTAAGTTTAGCATTAGTTGTGCCTATTTTTTTGCTTTAACTCTAACGACCTGTTGTATTGTGCTTCCACCAATTACACCTTGTGTTTAGGTGGAGCTATTATAAATAAAATTAAAGCTGTTCAAAAAAAAAAAAAAATGGTAATTTTTCTTTCAATCGTTTAGGCTGCAGCTCTGTCTCAACTTGCACTGTCTATTTTCGAGAATGACATACCTTATTGCACATTTCCTGACTTTGATGGTTGGCCAATCGTGGAGCCTCGTGGCATCCCAAACTACGGGCACAGGTAAATAAAACAATTCAATAATCATTTATTTGTTTAATTAACAAATAAAGTAAGTTTAATTATATATTTATTTTTCAATTCAAAACAGTGGTAATTCTGGACTTTGGGTTGCTGAATGGCTGCAAATGCAAAGTTGTTTCAACAACCAAGTGGTTGGTAGTTCGGTATGTATTGTAACAAGTCTTGAAGTAATTATATTTCGATATTGTATAAAATAGATGGTTTCTCAACTTTGTTTATGTTATAAATTATTCCTTTTTGGATGTAGATGGATGAGAGTATTTTGCGAATGAAGATGGTGATGGCGCTGCTCTTGGGAGCGCATAATGAATGTAGGGAAGTCCTCATTGAAGCTGCAAAGGAGTTGTGGATAAATGTACATGTGAAACGTGATGAAGCACAAATGTTGAAGAAACAAAAGAGGTGGCCATCAGCTCAAAGTAGTAAAACCTGTGATGCATAAAAAATGGTGTTCTTTAAGTTGGTTGTGTAATATGAATTTCAAGTGGTACCCTAATATATTTATAGGTGATTTGTGTAATGATCAATCATGTCAGTATGGAAGAACATGGTAGTAGTAATGTGGTCTAATGATTAAACTTGTATTTTGGTAGTATTTAACCACCAAGCTTATGTGACGAAGCTTGTATTTTGGTAGTATTTAATCCCCAAGCTTATGTTGTGTAATGATGAAGTTTGTATTTGGTAGTATTTATGTGGTATAACCACGAAGCTTATATGGTGTAATGACGAAGCTTGTATTTTGATACTTTTTATGTGGTATAATCACCAAGCTTGTAATGATGACCTCTAATGCTGATTACTCTTAATTATTTTGAACTTCTAATGTATGCTTCTATTTTGAAATTAGTATGTATGCATATATGGCCCTACTTTGTTTCAATTCATTTTTTCCAAGAGGTGACCTATTTCCAAGCATGATTGGCATCTCGTTAATTTTATTTTGTTAGAATTGATATGATTGTGTCAAAAATTAAAGGCTACAAGTTGCTACAAGTAGTTTTTTACTAAAGGGTTGTAAGAAAATAAAGAGCATGAATAGAGATTTTGTGTAATTCCGATGCATTTGTTCACAGTATCAGATCTCCCTATTCTGAGAGGCATGATAAGCATGAGAATATATGATTAAATCTATTGTGAAATTTCAATATCATAACATAGCAGTAGCACCATGCTACAAGAAAAATACTGTTCGGACAAGAAGAAACAAAAAGAGCCATTAAATATTATAGTGCAATAGCAACTTTAACTTGATGAACTGCATAGAAAGGAAAGAGTTCATATCCTGAATCAATCATTGCATTACTTTTCTTCATATATCAATGGCATCAGAAAGGCATAAATCACAGCCATAATAGAACCAATTGGCAAGAACTCTGTCAATCAATTCAATTTTGTAGTAAATCATTGAATGAATGGATTTAAGAGCATCAATAATAATAGGCATCTCATTTTGGACTAAGTAGTAACTTCCACAATTAACAATCTAAGTGACACCATAAATTAGTCGAATACAATGAAAACAACATTATAGATTTTGTTCATGTCATATATACTACTTAGTTTCAAGACATTAAACTCGTCTAGCACAAGAACATTACAAAACCGTTGTTCATAAGTACATTCCATAACCTTCACAACTTGTTTACAAACTATTTTTTAAAAAAAATAAAACACAACCACAAAAGCATCATAATTCCAATAAACAACGAACAGTACTCCAACCATTTCATCTGTAAATAAAAGAAAATTGAGATGAACGAAACGTAAAAAGGATGAAAAACATGGCTGAATTTTGCAATAGAAAAAATCAACTTACATCTCAAACATAATGATCATCAGGTTATGCGGCTGATAGACCAACACCTTCACTGGGAGTGCCTCTTGCAGAAGCCTACAACCAACATAAAAAAGATCAGGCGCAAAAAAACCAGAAAAACAAAAAACGCCAGAAAAACAAAAAACCACCCCACCCCCATACAAATTGAACCCAACACATTGAACCCAACACATGAGCAACACAAAAACCAAAACAGCTCCAAACCCCCAACAGAACAGAAACTATTATTGTATTATATTATTATTATTATTATTATTATTATTAAGGAAAATGAAAGTAAGAAACCAAACTAGTCAACTAAGATTTGAGAGATGCATAGCATGATACTTATATTTTACCTTAGTAAGTGGGCGCCATAAAGGATAATAAAAACTTTAATTCAAGAAATTGCAGCAAATATAACAATGATATGTATATCTATATGACATGTATTATAATTCAAATTAAGAACTTACAAGATTATCGAAGTTGGGACTAGGTGTGACTTCCGGGTGAACAGCGGTATTTGAATTCGGACAGAAACGTTTGTTGTGACCAACTTGTGTACAATCAACACATGTTGGTGGGCGTCTACGTTTACCAGGAGTCGGCGTCGAATTAGAACCACATCCCTTGGTCCTAACTTGCGCAGGATCCACACATTTACATCCATTGAACCATTACATGTGTTTAACCCAGTTGTTGCATTAGTATGATGTGTTTGTTGCTTAGCTTTGAGACGCTTTAATTCAGCGTCAAGGACATCAACAACACGATTGCAATCATCCAAATCATGATACGCCATCTCAGCAACGTCCTTCGACATCTTCACCAAACTAGAATATCGAGCAGCAACTTGTGAATCCCAATAAAGACTTCCCCCGGAATAACTACCATTAATTGAGTCTTTTGCACTTTTCGTCCACCTCGGCAATACCAAACACTTAGGAAGTTCATCAATGTCAAGATACACCAAAACACAGACAATGTGATGACATGGCAATCCAATTGATTCCATTCTAAGACACGAACATTTGAATTTCTCCAGAGCATATTCAGGGTGTGTCACATACCAAGCATCACCATTACCATAATACTTGGCCACTTTGTAAATGCAACAGCTTGACATTTGTTGTAATTCCACCACCTTCAACATCATACATTTAGTAAGAACAACTTTAAACATGTTGAAAATCTCCTTCGTATACTGATTAGCAGCCGATTTCTCAATACTACGGAGACTACTTTGAATGTCAGGGTGTCCATAATTAGATTGGAAATCAGCTTCAATTTCCCTGAATCGAAAATAAGTTAGGTATCTTTGAAATTGTTGAACAAAGTTAAATAAGTTGATATTTGAATGGACAAATTGACGAAGGTGGCTATGAAGAGCCTCACAGCGAGAGGTTGTCCTTAATCCTGCAAAGAAAAATCCCCTGATGTGGGCTATAGACCACATTTTTCTTTTAGCATACATTTCTTTAATCCACATGTTGTCTTCCAAAACAAACTTCCGCACCATGTCACCCAAAATCTCTTCAAACTTGCTAATCTCAATATCCCCCAACATGCAGCGCTTCAGATATCGCATGAAATCGGGTATCCCAACATTTGTAGAAGCATTTCTTAGTAGATGCCACACACATTTGTAGAAACACTTTCCTGATAGCATTTTTCATTGCAATATCATCGTCTGTGATTATAGATATTGGGGTCTTGCCTTGCATTGCACACACAAACTGCTCTAACAACCACACATACGTTTCTTCAGTCTCCCTTGTCACAAGACCGGTTGCAAAAACTATGGTTTGATTATGGTGGTTTACACCAGAGAACACAACAAACGGACAATTGTATTTGTTCTTCTGGTATGTGGCATCAAAGGCTAAAACATCACCGAAGACTTCAAAGTTCTTCCTACTTTCTCCATCGCACCAAAACAGTCGTTCTAGCCTATTATCATTGTCAACTTTGTGCGCAACAAACATCAGTTGGTCTTTCTTTCCGAGATCATAAAGATATTTCACAGCAGCACTAGCATCAGACGCTATCAATTTCCGTTGTCTCCTTAGCTGGTTGTATAAATCTTTTTCAACAAAGCCTACCTTGTGGAAACCCCCCGCCGAATTAGCCATTGCCCCATACATCTTATATGGTCTTATACCAACATCTTCATGACTCTCAATATCTTGAACATCCGCCTCCGTCATCTTTCTATGTCTTGGTAATAGACCACACATAGTACCATCTAACAGTTCATGATTATGCTCAAATTCAAATAACGTGACATACCAACACCTGGTAAGAATATCTATGTTCACTCTAAATTTGGCTCCACATCCACACCTAGTTTCAAATTTGGGCACACGCGTCCGTTTCTCCCGTGTTAAACCATTACATTCTCTATATCCTTCGCGAGAACATAAAAACGTTTGCTGAACAACTTCACCAGCAACATTCCTCACAACACGACTCTTGCGCACGGAAAACCCAGTTGTTCTTCCATACCAGTAGTAGAACTTGTAAGCAATATCCAGATTAGCGAAACAGTACCTTTCCACTTCGTCTACCGAGATGTTGTTCATATCAATCTTCATAATATCCGCCCTGCAATTAATGTTTATCTGCTCTGCATCAGATTCCTCTTGTTCACTATTATCAGTCGACGACAAGTCAACTTCCCCAACAAGCTCGTTGCCATCTTCGTTATCACTCAGTTCTTCATCAATTCCACCTCATATTTCATCTCCATTGATATTGTATTCATCATTGTCAAATGAACCATTACTTTGTTCTTCATCAGTCTGTTTACATTTACAATAACAAAACTTAGAACTACAATAAGATAACAAAAGTTATTCTAAATTCCGATAGTTATTTCAAATGAATTTAGTTATCAGTTTATCAAAAATCTTTTTTCTTATTGGTTCCTTTATCACAATGAATCTTTTTTATTGTTTCCTAAGGTAAATCAAATGAAACGATTTCCCAGATTGTTTGTTTCTTTCAAAAATATAGAATTGATATAATCTTTTTTTTCTTTTTTTCACTTGTTGAGGATATAATCTTTTTTCTTTTAGTGAGTCAAAAAAACAATTCTTTTTTCTTTTAGGGAAAAAATAATTTTGGATTCATATAATCTGATTACATGATCAAATATCCTTAACGAAAAAAAAAAGATAAATAAAATAAGATTACAAATTTAGAATAAAATAACATAACAAAACTTAGACACAATTGCAATGCTAATATATACTTAGTTATCATGCATCCAAAAAAAGGTGCACGTTTACTTTATTCCTAGATTCAACAAAAGCACAAACTAATAAAAGAAGAAACAAGAACAACATTCATTACTTACCCGATCCTCAATATCAAAATCATTCTCCGATTGACGGTCATATTCCATTCTTCAACACCTATATAAATACAATTATAAAATAGGAATCAAACAAATTTGAAATTTAGATGACACCAAAGATGGTTAAACCTTATCAAATACATCACTCGAACACATTAACATTTCAAATTGGATAACACATGAAAAATTGGATAACCTTCTCTATTCTAACCACATTATTCAAATCAGTAAAATGACAAGCATTTGACTCTATTATATTAGTAATAATACTACTAATCTATGTTCTTTGGTATAAATGTGTTATCTAAATTCGTCCTACATAGCATTATTTTTTCCCACTTTAGCTTAACAAGACAAACAAAACAAAAAGTAGAATATTGTCACTCATTATATTCCTCTGATGGAGTAGAAAACAACAATCATAGAGAACACAATCTCCTTCCAAATCCCATAATCACCTCCCACTTTAAACCTTGATTTTCCCCTAATGACCAATCCTAATTACCTAACCAAGCATATAATAAATAACATTTTCTCAATCATCACACCCCACTTTTCTCTCATAATCATGCCATATTTTCTTCCCCACTCAAATTCTGAAACACTACTTTCTTCACTCTCCAACTTTAAATGTACTAAAACACACCATTGTTCCCTCTCTTCCCACACCATAACATGAACACAAAAACACTAGTATTAACCTTAACCTTAGTATTTCTCAACACATCACCATTATTAGATTCAATATTCATGCATTTTTTTGGTAAACTGTATTGGTATAAATTGTAGGAACCTTATAGTTCCATCATGTTAAAAATATGAAGAAAAATTTATTTAAAAAACAAAAGCAATAACCTTAGTAAGATGGAACACTGCACTCTCTAGCAAGGCCAATAGTTGTAATATATACATAAATTATGCTTTTACTACTCTCCAATGGATTAATTATGAATCTAGTTGTTCAAGAATAGTGCTCAAACACAATCTTTGCAGTAAATCATACTAGAAGTTTCATATCAAAAACATCAAAAGTAAAATGAGATGAAATTGATTTTAATAGTGGCATAATGAATTTTCAATTTCACAGGAATACTAATCCATTACCAATGGTTCAATCTTGTTTACACGTCCTTAAAACTTAATATTACCTCTATTTCTTCTTTTTCCCAAAATGTTAAGTTTTCATTGAAAATACCCTTTTTACAGAACCTCCATCAAAGTATCAAAGGGAACCCACAACTATCACACCAAACATACAGGGAATCTGGAAGAAATACTAAGGACCATCAAAGGATAAAAAAATTGTTGTGTTACTCGATTTCAAACAAAATCCAGTGAAATTCCTTCTGTTTAAAAAATTGAAATTACAAATCTCAATACCAATTTTACCTTGTACTAATGGCCACTTGTTAATGAACATCCACATGCATAAATCAAATTCGTGAATAGCAAAGCAAACAACAGTAAATTCTTACCGATATGGAAGCAACAATCGAAACAGCAACTCTCGCCTGCCTGGGTTTAGCTCCTTATTTGGGTGTTACTCTCGTCTGCGTTTAGCTCCGTATTTGGGAGTTTGGATGGAAGAAATAATAAATCGCAAAAAATAAAACAAATTACATTTATATTTACAATTTGTGTTTAAAATAAAATTTGAAAATATTCTGGGCAGTTTTCATAAATATGACATATGTGGTAATTGTGTAAATAACATAAGTTATTATTATATATTAAAACTTGTTTGACCTGCAGATAAATTTTCCTTTTCCCATGGTGGGAGACCTACATGCCTTGTGCATACTAGAAGGGGCCTTGAAAAAGGGTGTATATTGAAAGTGATTTTGTGAGAGTGAAGAAAAATCGAACATATTGAAGGACTGACTGGTCATTTGAAAGATAGAAAGTTTTGATGAGAATAGAAAAAGAAAAATTCATGTTATAGGTATGAGATTTTCACCATTATATAAAAACTCTTATCACTTAAACTAATTTATTTTTTAAAAATTTTTATACAAATATATTAATTTATTATTGGTGTTGATTTCTCTTAATTGTTGATTAATTAAATAAAAATATATTAATATTTTGTCAACAATACATCATGTCCCAAATAGACAAATACTAAATATAAATAAAAAAGGCAAATACTATAATTTATAATTATCTATTTTTATTTTGGTACAATATAATTAATCTATTTTAATAATAATAACAAAAATACAACATTTTAAAAAAAGATTTAAATATCATTTTTGTATCTGTATGTTTGCAAATTTTTGATTTTAATCATTGTATCGTTTTTTGTTGCAAATAAATTTCTGAATGTACAAAATTTATTAGTTTAAGTCTTTTTCCTGCCGATATTGACTTTAAAAACTAAAATCAATAAATTTGTTCATTCAAAGATTTATTAAAAAAAAAAAAAAAAAACTAAAACAAAAAATTCATAAAGAGAAACAAAAATATATTTAAACCTATAGAAAAATAAGGATTTAATTTATATACACTATCAGTGTAAAGAGTTTTTACACTGACAGTGAATCATAATCATTCGATGTTCACAAACATTTGACTTGATTGAAAACTACTTATAAAGTAGTGGGCATGAATGGTTATGATGTGCTCATGGTGTAATATATTTTAGACTGTCAGTGCACCACGATTAAATTCAGAAAAATAATCACACAACATAAATCTCGTGCATTGTACATCTCATTCAAACATTCGCATCTATTTGTGGGATTTGGATTTGGTGCTGTCAAATTATCATGCAGTTTCACGCTGTATTGCATCTCAGCCATCCGATCACGATCCAACGATCAGATCTAAAGTGATTACTTTTTACTGAATCTAAACCGTCTGATCGAAAATTAACGGCAGAGATGCAATACAGTGTGAAACTGCGTGATAATTTGAAAGCACCAAATCCAAATCCCTATTTGTGCACGAAAGAATCTCGTAATTTGTTTTTTAATTGCGAGAATTGTTTTTTTAATTTTCCAACGGTGAAGTGAAGAAGGAAGGTCCACCGAAGCTATAGGTGCTCTCACACACAGCAGGTTTGAACCTCATAAACCCTCTCTCCGCGATTCTTCATATCTCCCTTGTTTTCTCTCACAAGTCACAACCATTCTCCCGATGCCATCGTCGACTTCAACCGCCAGAACCCTTTCGGACCTCCGCCGTGTCGCCACGCTCACCCGCGGCAGCACTAGCTCCGATCATTTCCTCGCAGTCAGGCCATTCAGCTCCACTGCAGCCGCTTCCTCCGTCTCTAATTCCGACCTAACACTTTCTTCTTCCTCTGATTCCAATGGTATGTACTCATTCATGCTATTTCAGTAAATTCCTCATCTGGGTCGTTCTTCTTTTTTGTAATCATGTTCCCTCTAATTAAAAGTTCATTTTTTTGTTGTTTTGTTTATTGATTTTATTCTTTTTGGATGTATGAAAGGAAATGCTTCTAAATGGTGGTTGTATCTACCTGGAGCAATCGCATTTGGTCTTGGGAGTTGGCAAATTGTTAGAAGAGAAGAAAAGGTGAGTGTGATTTTCCATTCAATTCATTATAATTTGTTGTAATACTGTAAAGCCTAATTTATTCATGTAATAATGTGGGACTACAGTTGCTCACACTGTCAGAATGTATGAAATTATACAAAGTGAATTATGTTGATACTTGATTTATATTTGTGAGTTATTAGCGACAATTGGATTCAAATTTGGTACGGGCTATTAGCAGCGTTGTCAAATGGAGGCTATAGTGGATCGATAGCACTATATCATTGCGTAATTTGGACAAAACGCTATTATTATGTGATACACGGTTTGGTCGTAAGTGTTGTCACATTGCTGTTAAAGTGGCACTATAAGGCTGTAGTGTAGCGGAATTTAAACAAACCTTTTTTTCTTCTTCTGCAATCCGTGATTGACAACATTGCTACTTAGTAGATTTGAATTCTTTGAAAAAATTCAGATCTCTCACATTGAGTTTATGTTTTGAATCCAAATTGTTGATAGCTTTGTTTCTGTGAGACACTCGTAGTAACGACAATATTTCTGGCTCCAGCTAATTTGGATCTAGTGGGAAAAATGTGAAGGTGGCATCATCGTAATAAGTATATTGATATTGTTTTTGGCAATAGAGTTTCGTTAGTCGTGTGAATCAGAAGAAAAGTTGTGCTTTGTGTTTGTGGCAGGATCAAATAAATGATCCAGTTGACATGCTTGGTGGGTTATGGTTTTAAAACAAAATGTGCTGTGGTGTGTGGTGATTAATCCTTTGACATATGTGCCAATTCGCGAAAATTTTGTTGTTACTGTAGTTGAATATGTCTATTCTTTATTTGTGACTGTTAAGATTACATGGCATCTTCCATTGTTGCTAGTGATCTAGATAACTTCCATAAGTTGGATGCATTAAGGCGATGCATTATTTCAGCATTTTGCTTTTCATTTTTTAATTTATTACTGTTGCATCTCTGTGTCATTCATCTCTTAAGTCTCATCAAAGGGATTTCTAGTCATAGGGTTAATATCGTGGATTATTTTCCTTCTCCATTTCCATTTCCTTGATATGTGGATGGCTTAAAGATAGTGCTTATTGGATAAGTATTTAACATATAATAAATGTTTATGTATAAACTACTTCTATAAGCAAAAGAGCGAACATGTTTAAACTGAGTTGTATGATGTTTTCATAATCTATGCAGGGGAATAAGATGAAAACAAACAGCTTATGGACATGTGATAAACTACTATCATATGCTCTCTCAAATATTTTACATAAGTTCTTATAGTTTTTATATCTCAAGGAGAATTCTTTCCATCTTACAATGTTACAGATTAAAATGTTGGAGTATCGAGGGAAGAGGTTGCAAATGGAACCATTGAAATTCAGTAGTGCTTATCCGTCAAGTGAGGAGCTAGATTCTTTGGAATTTAGAAAGGTTGTCTGCAAGGGAGTTTTTGATGATAAAAATTCAATCTATGTGGGACCACGTTCAAGAAGCATTTCAGGTGTTACCGAAAATGGTTACTATGTTATAACACCTCTTATGCCAGTTCATGATTATCCTGACAGGTAAATCAAAATTATTAAGAGCTTTTATATGAAAGTCACGCATCAAGTTATTATAAATTTTGATATTTGACACTTTACATAGGATGAATCTAAGCTCTTATGAGTTATGAATTTGCGAGTTGAGTTTACGGAGATCTCTAATCTGGTCTACATACCATGTTGACTGTTTTGTGATCTAAATTGTGTTTATTGTTTTGAAACCGCATCATACCAATCTTCATTTGGTTCTAATGAACTTTAAGCTTTTCCTTTTGGTTAAGAATTATTCACTTCTTGTAGCTCAATATGCATGTTTCATTTTCACTTAACTCTTGAATTTAAAAATCTTTGGAATTTGGATTTATTCTCACCACTTTATAAGCTCTAAATCCCAACTCTTCTAACACAATGTATATGTATCATATTATAAACTAATTTTTCTTGATAATCAGCAATCCATTGCTTGTTTTGCCACTGCCATATTTTTGAGTTGTTTGTATTGTTTTTTCCATGTTTGTTCAATTTTTCATATGGTGTGTTGCTTCTTGCAGCGTGAGTTCTCCAATTCTAGTTAACCGAGGGTGGGTTCCCCGCAGTTGGAAAGAAAAGTTTCTTGAGGCTTCACATGATGAACAGTTTGCAGATCCACTTCCTTCATCTTCACCTTCACAAGCTGATGGAACTAGATCTTGGTGGAGATTTTGGTCTAAAGAGCCTGTTAGCAGTGAGGTTGTCACTACCTCCATTCCTTGTTTAATGTGGAAAATTGTTGCTTCAAACTTATTTTCAGTTTTTTAAAAACCAATTCGGACGCAGAACTTGCAAGGCCTTTGAATCATGGTTCAACTGCTTTAAACCGCTTGAACTAGGATGAAACTGCAGTTGAACTGCTCAAATATCCGAACAGCAGACAATGCTGGTTCACAGTTCAAACATTGCTTATTTTTAACATTGCTCATTGACAGGATCAGGTTCCATCTATAACACCTAACGAAGTGATTGGGGTAGTTCGTGGAAGTGAGAAACCAAGCATATTTGTTCCTGCAAATGATCCCGACTCATCTCAGTGGTTCTATATTGATGTTCCTAGCATTGCCCGACATTGCGGCCTTCCAGAAAATACCATCTATGTTGAAGATGTTAATGAGAATGTCAATCCAAGTAATCCTTACCCAGTTCCTAAGGATATCAATACCTTGATTCGAAGTTCAGTGATGCCGCAGGACCACTTAAACTACATATTGACATGGTGTGCAACTTCTTTTCTCTCCTTGCATGTTGAATATTATGCTTTTTTTCAGTCAAGTTACTATTTATTTTCAATTTAAGTTTTTAGTCCTTCTGCAGAGACTAAAATATCCAATTTTTGTAAAAGGCGAGGACTGAAATTGAATAAAACTTTCATAACGAGTAAACTCGAAAGGTTGTGATTTTGTAGCAACTAAAAATGTGTTTTTAACCCTTAGATAAAAAATGTTACGTTTGTTTTGTTATGTTATTATGTATTATTAAGCACAAACACAAACACGGACAGAGAATACGACACGGTCACTGACACGTTAACACCGATAATAATTTGAGAAAATGACATAATTCAATTTAATCATAAGTGTCGCTGTTTGACACCAGAACACGTCCGTGTTTCATAGGTTATGTATTTTTGTAGGAGCTGTCTTTATGTCTACCTCTTATAACCGCAAATTTAGTGGTGGATATGAAGCTTTACATCAAGAGAAATGGTTGTCAATGCGATTGAAATTATAAATTCTTTCTAACAAAAAGTTTGATTTGTATTTGGGACAGGTATTCTCTTTCTGCAGCAGTTACATTTATGGCATTCAAGAGGCTAAGGCAGAAAAATACGAGGAGATAGCAAATTTGTTACTGTTATAGTTGAATTTTACAGACACATAACACCTTCATTCGAGTATTTGTCTTCTCAAGCTTCCAATATCAATGCCAAGGATCATTTTCAAGCAACTTGTGATATACAAGTGAAGTCTTCTCAGAAAGTTATTCACCACCTCAAAAACACTCGTGGAATGGAAATGAGGTGATATTTATTGAAGAAAATAATTTTTTAAAATTTTGATGCAAGGGCAATGATATCACATGTTGATATTTATTATCTTTTGATCAATTTTTTATTATTAGAAAAAGCTACCACTACTTTGTCAAATTGGTGTTGGATTAGAGCTGTTAGATTGCAGAAATAAGGGCATTAAGTTTTTTTTTCTCTCTTATTTTCTACTTCTCTTAGTTCAAGATAATAATAATAATAATAATAATAATAATAATAACAATAATAATAATAATAATAATAATAATAATAATAATAAAGTGTCTACTCCTCTAGTCCTCTACCTTTTCATAATTTGAGGGCATTTACCCTTCAACCAATGAGAACAAGCCACATAAATAGATTTGTATGTGGTCCCCCTCAACAAATTTGTAGGGGCCACATACAAATGGTTTATTCTCATTGGTTGAAGGGTAAACGCCCTCAAATTATGAAAGGGTAAATTAGAATTTCCTAACAACATAAAAAATTATGATGTTTTTGTACACAAATTTGACAACAATTTAAATGGTTGACGTAGTTCAGATATGTGCTTAATTACATTTAGTGCATGGTTAATGAGTACGTTTACATATACATATACATTACATCTATCGACAATCTAAATATCTAAATATTCATGATATTTAATAATCATGATTTGTGTTCAAATTTACATATGAAAATTGTGGTTAGCAACATTTGAAATTGTGGTTAATTGTGTTCAATTGATAGTTTATGATTTAATACCTTATTATATTCATTAATCATCTAGCTGAACATGATCAAACTATATACGTAAATTGCATTAACCATCTAAATTATTGAGATTTGTCATAAAATTTCATCAGGAAGATATGTTTTTAATCGCCGATCAAACTCAAGTATAGGGCAGAAGTTAAAATAATGATTATGTACAGATAATGAAAGACCATAAAAAATAAAAAAGAGAATTAATAATGGCAAATGGATCTCAAACCATGCAACATTCAAAATTCAAAATGCATTGCACACTATTGATAGTTCTAAATTCATGTTCTTAACTCCTTTTTTAGTCATGACATTAAAAATTAACATAACCAAGCCTGAAAAGAGGAATTTCAGCAGTGAACAAGCTCATACATAAAACATGATTCTTTTCTAGTATGCAGAAAATACAAGAGCAGTCAACAATGCAACAAAACCAGGTACACCAAAATAAGTGATTCCATATGGAGTAATAATTTTTCTTGAGCTAGCTGAATCTTCAGCGGTAGCGTCTTCTGCTGCTGTTTCATCCTCGACTGGAAGCAGTAAATAATATATTAGTTATTATATGTCGAAGGCCAACTCTATTTTGATAAACATCTCAATTAAGTGCTTATAACATACTTCATCCGTTCCAAAATATAAGTCGTTTTGACCATATTTCACAAATTAAGAAATGTAATCATCGTTGTATAGAAAAGAGAAATTATGAGTAAGTTTACAAAATTGTCCTTCATTAATTGTTTGGGAAAGATAAATGAAAGAATTGAAAGAAGATAGAGAAATAAAAAAGTTAAGGGTATAATAGGAAAAATAACATTAAATGCTTTATTGGAATTGTAAAGCGACTTATATTTTGGAACAAATTTTTTTTCTACAAAACGACTTATATTTTGGAACGAAGGGAGTAACTCTTAGGAAAATCAGAATATGAGTCATCTGATCTTCATCCAATCATTATAATCTCTTAAAACGTGTTTTCCTTGACTACAATAACTAAATGATAATTTAAGAATTCTTAATAAATGATTTTAGTACAATTTTTGTTTATATTGTTGAATAAAATCTTAACTTTTCAATGTCTTAAATGTTCAAGAAGTTTTCACATTTTTCAACGTAAGTATGTACTGATGATTTACCTTCTGATGATGGTGAGGTTTCTTCCGATGTTGGCGAGGTTCCTTCTGCAATGAAAGAAGCAATATAAGTTGAAAGTTACCATGCAAGCAATGCAAATGAAAAACACTTAAGGAAAAATATAGGATTTAAGGCCATTAACAAAACATTCCATAACACAAGAACAAATGAAGAAAAACCAACAATCAAAAGAATCTAAAAATCGATAGGCCTAATCTACTGCGAATGGAGTCATTCTTAATAAAATTCGGAGGTAAATCCCACGAACAACCGCAAACGCAAAGCAGACCGCAATAGGCTAGGGCAACCGATTTTTAGATTCTACAAGATGAGTTTTAGGGGTGCATGTTGTTTCCTTCAAGAGAACATTTATATTAAGGTATCTTCATTAAAATCTCTATCATTTATTTTTTGAAAGAAAAAATCATTGGTGATGGAATAAATAACTATTAAAACTCCGGTTCAGGCAAACCAATATGGTTGTTCATTCTTAACAATGTCGGGAATATTTTTTTCTAGTTACCATTATGTGGATTAATATGTTCCTTCTTAAATTCATAAGGCTATTGCCATTGAAATGAATTAAATTTTTCCACTCAAAGAAAATCAAAATAATTAACTAGAAATTAATTACCTGCATTGGCATTGGCATTGGCATTGCACTTAGAGTCATCAACATCAACACCACAAGCAGTTGGAAGCTTCAAGATTTCTTCCTTAGAAGCTTCATAGGAAAGGAAAAGCTTAGGATTGTTAAGGAGATTGCAAAGACAATCAGATGAATTGGTTGCTATCTCATTTAAAGGTTTACAACATGCTGGAGGAGGATTGTTTGGTGCCTTCAAATATGGTTGACAAGGAAGCAATTTTTGCATGCATTGTGGATCTAATAAACCTGCAGATTGTGCAAGGCTAGGAAGAAGTTCTTCCAAACTGCCACCGCCGTCGCATAAACAAACATGGAAAAATGAAGATAAATTTATGAGGAGGAATGAGAGGTAAACCTTAGAAGCTGCCATGGTTTTTAAAAAAGAGGAAGATATAAAAAATTATTGAAAAATTTAAGAGAGAAGAAAAGAAGAAATAGATTTTTTTTTTTGTTTTGGTTTGTTCTTCCTCTATTCCCCTAGTGGCACATTGTGGTGGAAAGTTTGTTATATAAAATAGAGGGAAGTTCTATTTTTAAAAGGTAGTTTTTTTAGATGAAATTGAGCCAGCCATCTATGATCATAAATATAAATATATTGTGGTATGTTAGGCTGTTTTTCTTTGCCATTACACCTGTTTTAAAAAAAATTCATCTCTACAAACACTCTTTAAAACTGAAAATAAAATATAGGCTTGTCGTACCCCATTTTTTGACCTAAATTTTTACATTCATTGACTATATTTTTATCTGTAATAATCGATACTTTTCTTCAAAAAAATTTTGACGGAGATGTATTTTTAAATACTCGCCATGAGAATGGATCCTCTCAATTTATTTTTCCTCAATTTTCCTCAATTTTCACATCTCAACCATCAATTAACTTTTCTTCATTTCTTTTCAATTTAAATATTACTTTATATTTATAATTTAATGGTTTAAAACCCCACTTTATTTCCTTAATTTTTTTTCAAATTGAGAGTATCCTTTCTCACTCGTCATACCCCAATTTTGTCTTGTATTTTCCCTCCGCATTAAAATTTTACTAGTTTTAATTTAATAGAACTTTTTTATCAAAAATATTTTAAAATGTTTAATTATTATTGTATATAATTTGTTTCCTTTTTTATTTCTTCACAAAAATCTAAAAAAAATTTATGTCAATTTGGTTCTTAATTATATCATTGAAAAATGTCCCAAAAAATATTAAGTATTCAATTTTTCCTTTTATCATTATTGTTATCATTATCATATTATTTGTTTCCTTTTTTATTTATCATTATTGTGATTTATTATTATTATTATTATTAAAATAATAAAATAAAAACATTAAAAAAAAGAGAAGGAGCAGCACGTGCTCTCTTCCCCCCATCCCTCTTTCTTACTTTCTTCTTTTTATTATTATTATTATTATTTTCTTTTTAAAAAAATTAATTAAAAAAATCAAAAGGAAAGGGATCAGTAACAACAGAGGTCACGTTATTTTTCTGTCGATGGAGCTTGTCTCATTCCTCAATTTGTGATTCAATTTTCTCAAGGATGAAAGTCCAATTCTGCCATACTCAAATTGTCAAGCCAAACCCTAATCCTTGAGCTATTTATCAGAGCAAAGGGGAAAAAAAAATTCAATCAGCGGCCGCACAACACCAAACAACTTGAAACCCTTAATTTCTTTTTCAGAACCTAAAACACAAACAGAAAATCATATCATCATCAATAACATTCTACTCATCTTCTCAGTTCCAAGACCAACACAATCCGAAAACACATAAATCAAAACTCACACACACACACACACACACACAAACACAAACCCACACACACATACAATCACGACAATAACATCAACCGCAACTCATCACAACCAAAACAAACTGAAATCGATTTTCAAAACGAGAGAAACGAAGAAGAAGAAGAAGAGTTCAGAACGACACAACAAACAAACTTCACCTCCGACCGTTTTTTTTATTCCGATCTAGACGTTTGGTAAGGCTTTCGAAATTTTGGGGTTCGGATTTCTGTTTAAAAGGATTTTATAAGGGGATTTGAAAAAGAAAGTTTTGATTTTGGATATTTTTGGGTTTTCCGGCGCGGTGGCGCCGCCGTCTGGCCTGGCTGCCACCGGCCGGAGTTTTAAGGGTGAGAGAGAGCATTCAGAGAGAGATTAACGAGTAGAGAGAGAAACTGAGTGTAAAAATGACTATTTTTTCTGTTTGAGCCAATATATACTCCCACTGTTTTGAACCCTTAAACCCAAACATAGAAAAAGCTCTCTTCACACTCAGTTTACTACACTCACCCCTATACCACTGTTTGCACTCCTGTTGCTTTAATTTTATTTTTCCTTTATCATTGTCGTTTTTATTACTCATGTTTTTTTTTTGTCATGATTCATTTCTTGTCATACAATATGAAAAAATGCAAAAATATTTGTTATGTCTTTATTTATTTATTCATTTATTTACACAATGTCCTTATTTATGTATTTATTTTGTTACATGTTAAAAATTCAAAAAAATATAAGTTGTGTATGATTTATTTATTTATTTATTTTGTTTAAGTCCAAGGGAGTAGAAGATCGTTTGCTTAACCTCTTGTTTGTTATTTGTTGCTTAAAAATAAATCACTCGTTGTAAACATAATAAAAGAATGAAAAAGGGGTGGTCTGACGGATGGCTTTCCGCTCTCCGGTTATTTCGAATTCCTGCTGGATAGCTTGCGTTCGAATAACTGTCATTCTTAAAACTCTAAAAATACCAAAAAATACATAAAACAAAAAACCTTAAAAAATTAAAACTCTTTTTTCAAAAATAACAATATTTTCATAATAAAACTCGACTCTCGTCGAGAAACTTTTTTCCAAACTTTTTTCTTAATAAATGCTTTAAAACACTTAAGCATATTTAAATATTTTCAAAAGACTAAAAAATACAAAAACAAATTCAAACACTTTTCGCCGCTTGGCTTTTCAATTTAAAACATTTTTCTCAAAGAGTTTAGACATGAGTAATCTCTAGTCAAGAATTTCAATATTCCCCATAACATATGGCAGAAAAGGAAGATCAACTTTTCAGTATGTTTGTGGCGGATAAAATGAGTTTTAAACTAAGATGACAACTCATCTCTTCTCCTAAAATCAATCAATCAACACTTTTTTAATTGTTACCCCGAACTACGGGATTTTGATCCTTAATGGTACGTAGTGCAAAAGACTTTGTGTCTTTCCAAATCAAAATTAATAATAAACTTATTTTTCCCTATATTTTCTTAATATCAAAATTAACAAAAATACTTTATTTTTCTTGTTTCTTCAAACATTTTTTACAAGCAAATGATATATAAGTGAACAAACATTTTTTTAGCACAAAATAAATATTTACAAAAGGATCTCGTAGAGTACTACGAATACTTAGGGTGTTAATACCTTCCCTTCGTATAACCAACCCCCGAACCTAAAATCTCTAAATTTTAATTGGGTTTATTCGATCTTTTTCCCTTCCCTTGGATAAATTAAAGCTCGGTGGTGAATCATATTTTTGCGAGTCAAAGCTAATCAATGGCTTGACGTCCGAAAATCACCGCGACAGAAATGGCGACTTCACTGGGGAGACCCCCAAGAGGGTTAATCCTAACTTGTATATATATGTTTTTGTGCTATTATTGTATAATATTTTGTTTGTATATATTTATTTACTTGTATATTGTTTATATTGCTTTCTCTGATATATTTGCTTGGGATTATGGGTTTGTTATTTTGAGAGATAAGTCTTATACCCGGACTTGAGAAAATCTAAGTTAAGTTAGGGGTTTGATTGTTGACCTTCCTGGTGGATATCTTGTAAGGTTGGCATGAAAATCCCGCCTAGAGTAGATCTTCTTGGGGGTGTTATTGTCTTGCGAGGATTTGCATTGGCAATAATGTCTTCTTGTTGGGTCAGCGACTCTAGGGACCTTTTAAACCGGTCTAGCACCCTGAAACGTGTTATTAGGGACCTTTTGTTTAGAATCCCTACATGTGAGGATGGGGGGCTTAGATACTTTCAAAGTTAACTTGAACTTGAACCATCCCGGACTTTACCTGTGCATATCATGCATTCATGCATCCATGAAAATTCTCTTTCCATTAATTTTCAAAGGACTTAGGGGGATGACATTGTAAACACCTTCTATTTTGTCAAGCTTATTCTGAAAATTTGTTCTTCATGGTGTTCACAATTTTCTTATCATCTTAAAGTCCTTGACAAAAAAAATAAAAAAATAAAAACTTTCTTTTTGCATAGAGCATCATGCATCATTTTTGCATTCATGGTCTTTAGAGTTGAGCCTCACTCTTTACTCCTTCTTCAAAGGTAAAATTGTCTCAAAGTGGCCCGTCGACCTCGTCCAAAGCCAACTCGCAAGTACAACACTCGGGCAAATCAGAAAAAGAAAATGACTACAATGGAGCAAGAGAATGTTGAACTCCGTGATCAGGTAACAACGCTTAGGGGTGAGATTGAAAGGATGAGTGCCCAAATAGCTACATTGATAAGCTGCTCATCCACTACTTTCAAGACAGTTTGACTGGTGCAGCACTAAGGTGGTACATGGATTTGGACAGTGCTAATGTCCGCACTTTTAATGATCTTGCTAACGCTTTTGTTCGGCAATACAACTACAATTCACACTTGGCCCCAGATAGGGATGAACTACGGGCTTTGACTCAAAACGAAGATGAATCATTCAAAGAGTATGCCCAGCGATGGAGAGAGCTTGCTGCGCTAATTCGTCCACCCTTGGAAGAGAAAGATTTGTGCAAGATGTTTCTGCATACCCTTAATCCTTTCTACTACGAGAAGATGGTTGGCAGTGTGTCAAAGATTTTCACCGAAATAGTGGAGATAGGAATGTGTTTAGAAGAGGGGGTCCGTCAAGGACGTTTAACAAGGGAAGATACCCCTATTTACCCACATATTGCTGCTGTCTCAACCATTCCTCAACAACCCTTCAATCGATCAGTTCGTACTCAAAGAAAGCAGTCATTTGACACTATACCAATGAAGTATGCAGACTTGCTTCCTGCTCTACTTGCAAAAAGCCTTATCCATACCAAGCCACCTCCTCCTGTGCCTGAAAAGCTGCCTGCTTGGTATCGTGCTGACCTGACATGTGCTTTCCATCAAGGGGCACCCGGACATGATGTTGAACAATGTTATGCACTCAGAAAAGAGGTTCAGAATTTTGTCCGCACCAACATGTTATCTTTCAATGATCCAAGCTTGAACGACCAAAGTTCACCCTCTGCTTAACAATGGATCCTCTGTCAACGTAATTCAAGATTATCAAGGAGCTTGTCCCTAAGATCACTAGGCCTTTTATTACAATTTCTTTTTTGCCAAGCATTTGTCTGCATTTTAAAGTTGTATCTTTTAATTAATGTTTCCAAAAACAATGAACATGCATATTTTGGAATCCATCCATTCGTATTCACTCTTTTCTGTGGTTTTTTTTTTTTTTTTTTTTTTTTCACTTATCACGTTAACAAACATTGAGGGGAGGATGATGTAAATAAAATGATTTAAAATTGCTTATATGTGCTGATACATGCTCTCATTAAGTAAGACCCGGTTGACGATGTAAGGCATTGTTTCACTTCCCAAACACCGGAGAAATAAGGAGAGAATCCGTATTCAACCCCTTTGAGTCAGAGGATGGTGTTCTTTCTTTACATAATACAACCCTTAAATCTTGACTCGGGGCAGGGTAGCATTTCAATGAATTCAATGATACATCCTAATACAATAGGATCAATCTGTCTGAGATACAAGAAATCAAGAGGACAAAGCTCAAAATAGCATGTGGCAGTCACATTCGTCCTACATCAGAAAATAACAAGCAAAAAAAAAAAAAATCAAAATCAAAGGAAGCTTGTGAATAAATAAGTGACTGCCACTCCAAGAATCTCATCAAAGCTTCGACCAAAGGGTCAATCTCAAGCATTATTATCAGAGAAATCCTCTTGACGACCAATGTGTCGATCTCAAGTGTTTATTGTCAAAGAAATCCTCTGGATGACCAAGGCGTGTCTGATGAATTGATTGAATATTTAGGAATGAAGGACATCAAAGAAGAGTGGGTGGGTAAAAACAGAAATTTGAGCCTAAAAATCTTTTTTTCAAAACCATGAACCAGACCACGTTATAACCCTCAAAAGACCTAATTGAAATTGGGTCACGATGAAAGTATAATCAGCAACATCTTGTTAAAACTGACTCCACCTGTTTGTTGGATAATTATCTTCTACACACACTACACGTGTTTTCTATAAAATCTTTTTCGATTCCAAAACTTGCATGTACATTACATCAGAAACTCTTTTCAAAAGAAACAATTTTATTTGCAAATTTATTCTTGGCATCAAAGAAATTCAAGCAAATGGTCAAATCAAGGGCGGATCAACTCAAAATGCTCATAACTTGGGGCATGTTACCCCATGATTTTGCCAACCAGGGGCAATACCTTACGCTCAAGGGCATCCTCTTCAAAGATTCAAAGTCAAAGTTTCACTAATTTGGGGCAAGTTACCTCATCATTCTGCCAAACAGGGGCAAGTCCTTACATCTAGGGGCATACCTTTCGAGGGTTTAAAGACAAGGTTTCACTCACTTGGGGCACCTTAGCTGTCAAAGTACCTCCAATTTGAAGCATCCTAAACAATGGGATTCAAGTTGTTAATCAGAACTTTTCTCATATCTTTTAAGCATGAACTACAAGCACATTCTCCTTCAACTCATGAGTCATAGAAGCATACAACAACACAGTCATTGCTACAAAAAAAAAGAAATCAGCTCGCTAAGTTGAAAACCTGAAAAGGCAGCTTAGACAAAAAATGAGCATCCTGATGGATTGAAAACCTGAAAGGGCGATCCAGGCAAAAGTTAGGGATTTCAAAAAGATACAAACAAAACAAAAAGCAAAAAAGCATAACTGTTGAAGTTTGACCATGAGAAAGCATTTCGATTCGGTTTACAAATGGCGACTTCTGCCAAACTTCTGATTTATAGGCTGTATCTCCAAGAACTGTTGTTTCACCATCAGTTGATACTGTGTACCGGGCCTCGCCCCGATGCTTTGATTTATCTACAACGATGTTATCTCTAATGAAGAACTGTCGAGTGGTTGTACAGCTATGTCGGGCCACTTCCTATCTTACCTATCCAGTCTTGTCTCATCCAAGTCATATACAGTCATACAAATACAAGAGTCATACATTCAATGCATACATAACATTCATACATGCATGACATTCATTAATACATAACATACATACTTACACAATTCATGCATGATTGCATTTTTATATCTTCATTACTTCACTTATCTTGGTCATGTTTATCCCCAGAAATAAGGGTTGGCGTGTCACTCTCTCCAAGTAGATTGTCAGTCATTAGCAGAAAGTGTATATCCTTTCTACGTTCCCCACCGAGCTAATCCTCGTGGAAGAAGGTTGCTTCAGTTGTCCCCTTTTCCAAATACACGGACAGGAAGATTCCCAATTGAGTTCATTCCTCATTGGATATAGGGTCTTGTTTAACTTTTTCTCTCCAGTTCTTTCCTGGATCGAGTTCTAATTCCAATAAGCAAGTGGCAATCTTTTTATTTGAGTAACTTGCTTACAAACGATTAAACTTTCAATTTCCCCAAGTGGTGTCATCCCCAGTGTATCTGGTCAAGAGATGTTTATCAATTTACTTTACAAATAATGTCCTTTCTTTTACATTGCCTCGATATATTATCGTTTGCACGATAATGGGTAATCTCCAGTCATTATCTCGATACGCTATCACTTTGATAGTAGATAATGTTCTTTCTTTCATATTACCTCGGTATACTATCATCTGCATGATAGTGGCTAGTATTCAGTCATTGTCTCGATAAGCTACCACGTTGTCGATAGTAGATAATGTTCTTTCTTTCATATTACCTCGGTATACTATCATCTGCATGATAGTGGGTAGTATTCAATCATTGTCTCGATAAGCTATCACTTTGATAGTAGATGATGTCCTTTCTTTCATATTACCTCGGTATACTATCATCTGAATGATAGTGGGTAGTATTCTGTCATTGTCTCGATAAGCTATCACTTTGATGGTAGATGATGTCCATTCTTGCATATTACCTCGGTATACTATCATCTGCATGATAATGGGTAGTATTCAGTCATTGTCTCGATAAACTATCACTTTGATAGTAGATGATGTCCATTCTTGCATATTACCTTGGTATACTATCATCTGCATGATAGTGGGTAGTATTCAGCCATTGTCTCGATAAGCTATCACTTTGATAGTAGATGATGTCCTTTCTTTCATATTACCTCGGTATATTATCATCTGCATGATAGTGGGTAGTATTCAGTCATTGTCTCGATAAGCTATCACTTTGATAGTAGATGATGTCCTTCCTTTCATATTATCTCGATATATTATCGTTTGCACGATAATGGGTAATCTCCAGTCATTATCTCGATACGCTATCACTTTGATAGTAGATAATGTTCTTTCTTTTGTTTTGCCTCGATATACTATCATTTGTATGGTAGTGGGTAATATTCAGTCATTGTCTCGATACGCTATCCCTTCTTAATAGTAGATAATGTCTGATACTTCCATATTTGCCTTCATTAAGCTATCATTCGATGATAGTAGGTAATATCTTCAAGTGAAACTATATCATGTCCCTAGTGGAGTGGAACTCCTTTCTTTTATAGACTTGGGTATCCTTTTTATCTCTGTTCACCAGTCGAGTCACTTGCGTCATTCCCCTGTGATTGTCCATGTCCCCCTCATGTCTCGCTCTTCCACAATGACATCAAACATTTTATCTCCTTGTTGTGTCCTTACCATCCCACAATGTTGGTAGACACTGTCTTTACTGCTTCTGTCCGTTCACAGGACTTTACTGCTTTCTGTCTTTAATTTTTGTCCGTTCACAGGACTTTACTGCTTTCTGTCCGTTCAAAGGACTTAACTGCTTTCTGTCCGTTCACAGGACTTTACTGCTTTCTGTCTTTAATTTTGTCCGTTCACAGGACTTTACTGCTTTCTGTCCGTTCAAAGGACTTTACTGCTTTCTGTCTTTAATTTTGTCCGTTCACAGGACTTTACTGCTTTCTGTCCATTCACAGGACTTTACTCCTTTCTGTCTGTTCACAGGTCTTTACTGCTTTCTGTCCGCATACAGGATTTTACTGCGTTCCGTCTTCATCACTTTTGTTCCCCAGTGAACTTGTTTCATTCTCAGTCAGATAATTCTCATTGGCCTACATTCAAATACTCATAGCATACAATTCATAACTTTACATCCATAGCATTTTTTTTCTTTCTTTTAACTCAGTCAAAAAATGGTGTACTTTATATTTAAGTCTCTTCTACCGTCGAACCAAAACAAAAAAAAAAAACCTCAAAATCTTTTTTCCTTTTTCAATTCTCCGATAGAAGAAACTTAAATAGGGGCATCTGTCGTACCCCATTTTTTGACCTAAATTTTTACATTCATTGACTATATTTTTATCTATAATAATCGATACTTTTCTTCAAAAAAATTTTGACGGAGATGTATTTTTAAATACTCGCCATGAGAATGGATCCTCTCAATTTATTTTTCCTCAATTTTCACATCTCAACCATCAATTAACTTTTCTTCATTTCTTTTCAATTTAAATATTACTTTATATTTATAATTTAATGGTTTAAAACCCCACTTTATTTCCTTAATTTTTTTTCAAATTGAGAGTATCCTTTCTCACTCGTCATACCCCAATTTTGTCTTGTATTTTCCCTCCGCATTAAAATTTTACTAGTTTTAATTTAATAGAACTTTTTTATCAAAAATATTTTAAAATGTTTAATTATTATTGTATATAATTTGTTTCCTTTTTTATTTCTTCACAAAAATCTAAAAAAAATTTATGTCAATTTGGTTCTTAATTATATCATTGAAAAATGTCCCAAAAAATATTAAGTATTCAATTTTTCCTTTTATCATTATTGTTATCATTATCATATTATTTGTTTCCTTTTTTATTTATCATTATTGTGATTTATTATTATTATTATTATTAAAATAATAAAATAAAAACATTAAAAAAAAGAGAAGGAGCAGCACGTGCTCTCTTCCCCCCATCCCTCTTTCTTACTTTCTTCTTTTTATTATTATTATTATTATTATTTTCTTTTTAAAAAAATTAATTAAAAAAATCAAAAGGAAAGGGATCAGTAACAACAGAGGTCACGTTATTTTTCTGTCGATGGAGCTTGTCTCATTCCTCAATTTGTGATTCAATTTTCTCAAGGATGAAAGTCCAATTCTGCCATACTCAAATTGTCAAGCCAAACCCTAATCCTTGAGCTATTTATCAGAGCAAAGGGGAAAAAAAATTCAATCAGCGGCCGCACAACACCAAACAACTTGAAACCCTTAATTTCTTTTTCAGAACCTAAAACACAAACAGAAAATCATATCATCATCAATAACATTCTACTCATCTTCTCAGTTCCAAGACCAACACAATCCGAAAACACATAAATCAAAACTCACACACACACACACACACACACAAACACAAACCCACACACACATACAATCACGACAATAACATCAACCGCAACTCATCACAACCAAAACAAACTGAAATCGATTTTCAAAACGAGAGAAACGAAGAAGAAGAAGAAGAGTTCAGAACGACACAACAAACAAACTTCACCTCCGACCGTTTTTTTTATTCCGATCTAGACGTTTGGTAAGGCTTTCGAAATTTTGGGGTTCGGATTTCTGTTTAAAAGGATTTTATAAGGGGATTTGAAAAAGAAAGTTTTGATTTTGGATATTTTTGGGTTTTCCGGCGCGGTGGCGCCGCCGTCTGGCCTGGCTGCCACCGGCCGGAGTTTTAAGGGTGAGAGAGAGCATTCAGAGAGAGATTAACGAGTAGAGAGAGAAACTGAGTGTAAAAATGACTATTTTTTCTGTTTGAGCCAATATATACTCCCACTGTTTTGAACCCTTAAACCCAAACATAGAAAAAGCTCTCTTCACACTCAGTTTACTACACTCACCCCTATACCACTGTTTGCACTCCTGTTGCTTTAATTTTATTTTTCCTTTATCATTGTCGTTTTTATTACTCATGTTTTTTTTTTGTCATGATTCATTTCTTGTCATACAATATGAAAAAATGCAAAAATATTTGTTATGTCTTTATTTATTTATTCATTTATTTACACAATGTCCTTATTTATGTATTTATTTTGTTACATGTTAAAAATTCAAAAAAATATAAGTTGTGTATGATTTATTTATTTATTTATTTTGTTTAAGTCCAAGGGAGTAGAAGATCGTTTGCTTAACCTCTCGTTTGTTATTTGTTGCTTAAAAATAAATCACTCGTTGTAAACATAATAAAAGAATGAAAAAGGGGTGGTCTGACGGATGGCTTTCCGCTCTCCGGTTATTTCGAATTCCTGCTGGATAGCTTGCGTTCGAATAACTGTCATTCTTAAAACTCTAAAAATACCAAAAAATACATAAAACAAAAAACCTTAAAAAATTAAAACTCTTTTTTCAAAAATAACAATATTTTCATAATAAAACTCGACTCTCGTCGAGAAACTTTTTTCCAAACTTTTTTCTTAATAAATGCTTTAAAACACTTAAGCATATTTAAATATTTTCAAAAGACTAAAAAATACAAAAACAAATTCAAACACTTTTCGCCGCTTGGCTTTTCAATTTAAAACATTTTTCTCAAAGAGTTTAGACATGAGTAATCTCTAGTCAAGAATTTCAATATTCCCCATAACATATGACAGAAAAGGAAGATAAACTTTTCAGTATGTTTGTGGCGGATAAAATGAGTTTTAAACTAAGATGACAACTCATCTCTTCTCCTAAAATCAATCAATCAACACTTTTTTAATTGTTACCCCGAACTACGGGATTTTGATCCTTAATGGTACGTAGTGCAAAAGACTTTGTGTCTTCCCAAATCAAAATTAATAATAAACTTATTTTTCCCTATATTTTCTTAATATCAAAATTAACAAAAATACTTTATTTTTCTTGTTTCTTCAAACATTTTTTACAAGCAAATGATATATAAGTGAACAAACATTTTTTTAGCACAAAATAAATATTTACAAAAGGATCTCGTAGAGTACTACGAATACTTAGGGTGTTAATACCTTCCCTTCGTATAACCAACCCCCGAACCTAAAATCTCTAAATTTTAATTGGGTTTATTCGATCTTTTTCCCTTCCCTTGGATAAATTAAAGCTCGGTGGTGAATCATATTTTTGCGAGTCAAAGCTAATCAATGGCTTGACGTCCGAAAATCACCGCGACAAGGCTTAAATATGCAAATCACCTTGCAAATATAAGTAATTTTGGTTTAAGTTCTTGTAATTTTTTTATTTTTTTTGGGTTTTAGTCTTTGTAATATATAATGTTTTGTATTTGTTCCTTGTTGTTTTATTTTAGTCCCAGCAAAATTAATTTCTATTGAAGTTGGTCCTTGAATATGAAAAATATTTGAATTTTGTCCCACAAACTAGGAACTGAAATGAATATTAGAAGGACTAATTTGAAAATAAACATATTTTACAGGGATTAAAACAAAAAAAATATTTTTAAAAAGATTATAATAAAAATACAGTATATATACAAGGACTAAAAACTTATTTCAACCTTCAACCTTTTATTTATATACAATGTTAATTTTCATCAATTTCTCAAGATCTCTCAGCTATTTTCACATTATCTAAGTTTTTATAGAACGTTTGAATTTTGGGCTGTTTTTGTAAGAGTAAAGTGGAAAACCATTTTAATTTTTGTTTTTGGTATATAAAATTTTAGATCGAGAGAAACACGCGATGTAAGGTAAAAGAAGACATCTTATCACGACACGTGTGACATAAAATTCAAACGTTTGTGTCAACCACAATTGATAAATCTTTTTAACTTTGAATTTAACGTTCGTAATCTACATGGTGTTGGGACATAGGAGAGTTTGTAGTATAACTATCTCCAAGAAAATAATTTAAATTTGATTTATGAAGTCTTCCATTTGAGTGGCAATTTCAATCTACATAGCTAGACCAAAGAGCCTAAATCATGTGAATATATTGGGGGCTACTGAGGGTCAAAGATCCTAATTACAATGTGTTAAAAAAAAAAAAATTACATTTGTATTTAAAAAGTTGATATGATTTCTTAAATCCTTTTTTATACAAAAATTTTATTAGTTATTTCTCTCTTTCAAATGAACTAATTAATGGCTTAAATATTACGGTTTAGTGGTAATTATCTCCTCCTAATTGAATGTGTCCCATATGTAATTATACAACATGATTGAAACAAAAATATAGCTGAAAGAACCATAATGAATCTAAATATTATTCACTGTTGTATTCATAAAGTGAATAATTATACAACATGATTGAAACAAAAATATGACAACATGCTAGATCTTCATAATGAAGTAAAATACTAGAAAAAAAAGTGATAATTATAAAAAAGCTTAGGAAACAAAAGACATAGTAATTGAAAAGGACCAAAATGGCTATGAAAATTCTCTGCCAATGATCACATTAAAGAATTGATCTTACAACTAAAAAAGTATGTATATCATCTAATTCCTTCCATACTTGTTCTTCTTAAGGGCATGGTTGTGGCTGGTAGAGGACTTGAACTAGAGAAGTCAATGGAGAAACTACCACTATCTGATCCAGGAGTACTGCTTTCAGGTGATTTCTTGCTCATAGAGTATGGTGATGTGCTCATTGCCCTGAGTATGTACAAAAAAATGCACTAATATTAGAAAATTACATCAAAGGATAATAGAATAAGAAATAATTTAATGTTAGCCAATTTGGTAGGTTACTGAGTTTAATTAAATTATAAAATGATCCATGAAATTGAAAACTCAAAAATTACATAAGTTCTTTTGGATCGGCCAATTTATGCTATGTTTCTGTAATGAGTCTCCACCACATGCCCGTGTGAAGCTGCATATGGAAGATTCGTGTTGACCGCACTTAGTTTTTTTTTTTTTTAAAAAGCTAAATTAGTTTATCTAAATTGACATCAGAAACAATTGAACCTAAGACTAACCGCACTTAGTTTTCTAATTATTCTAGAGTGACTAAGATGATTAAGAATCTTCAATTATGGGGTTTATTTTAGAATTTTGGTAATATTAGAAACCGAATTGCATGACCTCTATGATTTCGAAGACTCAATCGGTGATTCACTAAATATGACTATACATTCAATGAATGAAAGAAGTTTGTAAATTTTCTATACCTAAGATCATACACTCAAAACAATATAAATGATAAAGAAAACTCATTAGAATATTACCTTTCCTTTCGCTTCTCCAAAAACCGAGTCAGCGATGCTTTTCGCGCCTGAGGCAAGCCTACTAGAAACACAACAAATGTTAAAAGAATGTGTTGCTAGCATTTTTCTAAAAGATATATAGAGAAAGTAAGCATAATATATACCTTGTTGAATCACCTTTGTAGGTGTAGATCCTAGAGAAGTAGCAACAATAGGAGACTCCAAAGTGTTGGTAGGGGAATTTGAAGGTCCCAAAGATCTTATTATTGTGACTTCATTATTGCTACTTGATCCTCCCCTTGGTTGAGAGCTTGCACGAGAGGTCATTGGAAGAGGACTTGGCAATGGTGAGGGATATGATTGGCTTATATTGAAACCATCTTTTTTGGAAGGAATAGAGATTTCTGGTTGCATTTTAGTGTCATTTCCAGCTAGTAACATGATAGCCTTAACCTAGTCATGAAATGAAAATCATAAGTATATATAAAAGGGGACTCTGATGTTGTCGATTGCATATTGCAGAAACAATGGTTTGTTCGAATTCCGCTATGCTACAACGCTATAGCGCCGCTATAACTTTTATTTAACAATACTTTATAGTATTAAATAGTGTATTGCAGAATAATAATTATTTGTTCAAATTCCACTGCGCTATTTGACAACATTGAGGTGTCTAATTTAAAACTTTAACATAAATAAAATAAGTTTAGGGTAAAAATTTTACCTTCTCAGGAGATATGTCATCATACACACATACTGAACCACCATAAAAAATTGTCATTGTACCGTTGGATTTGGAACAACTCCTATTCCTATAAATAAGAATAAGAATAAAAAAAAATTCTTAATGTTCTCTTCTACATTACTCCATAATATCAAATCATAAAAATATTAGAAGTAATTTTCCACATCCCCAATTTCACTTCGGATGTACACTTCGGAAAAAAAAAAATTTCTTTTATCCGACAGTACATTTTTAAATAAAATATGTTGTTTGAAAGTACACTTTCAAAAAACATTTACATGTTTTTTAGAAATGTGGGTGGAAAAAATTGCTCCAAAAACATTTTCACTGAATTAAAAAATTAAATTTTTAAAAATGTTGAAATTTATGATACCTTAAGTCAGTAGAACCAACTATGGGACCTATTGATGGAAGAACAGATACAGGTGTGGCAGAGGAATTAGAACCAAAAGATTGAGATCTTGTAACTGAATTAACCATTTGATTATTAGATTGGTTTGAAACTGAAAATTGTGCATCAGAAGATTGTAAAGGATAAACTGTGATTCCATGCTTGTTTCCTACTTGCTTTCCCATGGACAAATTTTCCTTCAAAATTTATCAAAGGAACAAATCAGTTACAAGAAAAAAAGTTAAAAATACATAAATATGTAATTCGGATACGATTCCCTTCAGGCTATTCTTGCAATTGGGATATCAATAGCCGTTTGATTAAGATTGGACGGTCTATGAAAAGTTGATTTTTATTTTATATTTCAAAATACTAAACTTAAATCTGAATTGTCCGAATTTTAATTATATGGTCGTCAATGCCTTGATTGAATGAATGCGAAAACCTTTAAATGTAAAGATAACAAAATTACTTCTCATTATAAAAATTCGGGCATGTTTAATATCATAAAAAAATTGTCGAAATCACAATAATTTACCATGATTTTGTCAAAGTAATTGTAAATCTAAACATGCATTTAAAGATCATAAAAATCTTGCCAAACCATGTTTGACTTTGACCATTTAAAGAAAAAATTCTAAAATTATAGAAATCTCTATGTTAAAAGAGCAAACAAACCTGTGTCACACCCAAGAATGATTTCTGATTAGAATCAAAAACATCTTTAGTTGAAATAGTCATATATCCAGAAGAAGCTACTGGATCCATAACAGTGTTTCTTGACCTATCTTCATGAGTGTTCTTGAAAGACAAGAATTGAGGAAGGTTTGAACCCTTATTTGAGAATGACCACTGCATTCCTAAACTCTTCACTGCATCAAATTTAAAGACAAAAATTGTGTTAAAACCAAAATATACATTTAAAAGAAAAAATAACTTTGACATAACTATTTTAGAATCGATTTAAAAAACCTTTTAACCGGTTTAAAAAGTCTTTTCTGCAACGGTGAAGATATTGTACAATAGATTGATTAATTCCTTTTCCAAACTAAGAAAAAGCACAATGATGATGGTATTGAAAATGATCTAAACTTCTAAGAAAAAAATTTCATCAAACTTTCTAAGGAGCTCAAAATGAATTGGAGCAGATACAAATTAGAATTATAAGAAAACCACAACCAATAGATATATTAATAAATTAGCAACAACAATTTAATAATAAAAATATTAATCTTACCATAAAACAATTTAGAAGATGCTCTGGGAAAACTTTCATCACAAGAAGCCAGAGTTTATAAAAAAAAAATCACATAGGAGTATTATATAATTATATCACATGTGGCTTTATTACTTTGTTATTAGTCTATTGTCAATTACTAGGTAGTATCTAGCCAGGCACGGCTGAAAAATTTCAATTTAATAACAAAAGTAACAAGAAAAAGTAATATTGTAATTCCTTATGAAGCATAGTATTATTTAATCGTAGTCCATCAACATATATTTTAATTATATAATGTTCTAAATGGTACAATTTAATTAGCCTGGAATATTTTTATATGCTAGTTTGTTTTTATTAAAATGTTTCCTTTTGCATAAGTATATTTTATATACACCTCTTTGCAACCAGCTTGTCATTGAAATAAAAAATAGTTATTTATTTCAACAAGGACATGCAGGCATCAGCAATGCCCATGTTAAACCTCTTTGATAAATAATGTTAATTAAATATAGTGATTTGTTTATATGTATTTATAAGTGTGCATATTTTTTATGCTTTTAATACTATTATTCACACATCAGGATCCAAGAGATTAATATTAAAAAAATACCATGATAGTGCTAACCATTTAAATATTCATTTAATATACTATTACTGCATCAAAATCGAGAAAAAGAAGGACCACATTTTGCAATAAAATATAAAGAATAAAGAGCACCAAACAAACCAAGAGCACGTTTTCTAAGATCATGTACAATGGCAAAACACATTCAACACCCTCAACACTTATTTTTTACACTCCACATCATCTTCTCTCTCTTCCACCTAATCATTCAACATCCCATTCAATTTTTACCCTCTTCAATAGTTTTTTCATTCAACACCCTACCCCACCACCTTCTCTACCCCACCACTTTTTATTTCATATTCGTATTTAAATTTAAATTTTTGTTTTTTATGATTAAATAAAATTATAATTATCGATTAAAATTAAATTAAAATAATAAACACTCAACAAAAAAATTTTAAATAATTTTTTTATTTTATTCTTAATTTAAAATGCAATACATCACACAAATAACGTAATTAATACGATACAAATTAACTTAAAATGCAATA
>OX940789.1:51881663-51954171 GCA_954870985.1 Trifolium fragiferum
AAGCGTCACGCAACCTCCATGTATCCTGGCAGGGGAGTGTGCAAAGAAGGCCAAGAAAATTTCATGCGTAGGCCAATTTTGCCCAAGGTACCGCGTTAAGCCCGTGGCACGGCGTGCGGGGGTCGAAAAAATCAAAGTGCTCCGAAAAGCACACGGAGGCGTCCTGAAACCTCCATGTATCGAGGCAAGAGCATGGGCAAAGAAGGCCAAGAAAATTCCATGCGTGGGCCAAATTTGCCCAAGGCGTCGTATCTTGACGCGTTAAGCCCGAGGCACGGCGCGCGGGGGTCAAAAAAAATCAAAGTGCTCCAAAAAGCACATGGAGGAGTCCCGAAACCTCTATGTATCGAGGCAAGAGCATGGGCAAAGAAGGCCAAGAAAATTCCATGTGTGGGCCAAATTTGCCCAAGGCACCGTATCTTGACGCATTAAGCCCGTGACACGGCGCGCGGGGGTCAAAAAAAATCAAAGTGCTCCAAAAAGCACACGGAGGCGTCCCGAAACCTCTATGTATTGAGGCAAGAGCATGGGCAAAGAAGGCCAAGAAAATTCCATGTGTGGTCCAAATTTGCCAAAGGCACCGTATCTTGACGCGTTAAGCCCGTGGCACGGCGCGCGGGGGTCCAAAAAATCAAAGTGCTCCGAAAAGCACACGGAGGCGTCCCGAAACCTCCATGTATCGAGGCAAGAGCATGTGCAAAGAAGGCCAAGAAAATTCCATGCGTGGGCCAAATTTGCCCAAGGCACCGTATCTTGACGCGTTAAGCCCGTGGCACGGCGCGCGGGGGTCTAAAAAATCAAAGTGCTCCGAAAAGCACACGGAGGCGTCCCGAAACCTCCATGTATCGAGGCAAGAGCATGTGCAAAGAGGGCCAAGAAAATTCCATGCCTGGGCCAAATTTGCCCAAGGTACCGTAACTTGACGCGTTAAGCCCGTGGCACGGCGCGCGGGGGTCGAAAAAATCAAAATGCTCCGAAAAGCACACGGAGGCGTCCCGAAACCTCGATCTATCGAGGCAAGAGCATGGGCAAAGAAGGCCAAGAAAATTCCATGCGTGGGCCAAATTTGCCCAAGGCACCGTATCTTGACGCGTTAAGCCCGTGGCACGGCGCGCGGGGGTCGAAAAAACCAAATTGCTCCGAAAAGCACACGGAGGCGTCCCGAAACCTCCATGTATCGAGGCAAGAGCATGTGCAAAGAGGGCCAAGAAAATTCCATGCCTGAGCCAAATTTGCCCAAGGCACCGTATCTTGACACATTAAGCCCGTGGCACGGCGCGCGGGGGTCGAAAAAATCAAAGTGCTCCGAAAAGCACACGGAGGCGTCCCGAAACCTCCATGTAGGCGTCCCGAAACCTCCATATATCGAGGAAAGAGCATGTGCAAAGAAGGCCAAGAAAATTCAATGCGTAGGACAAATTTGCCCAAGGCACCGTATCTTGACGCGTTAAGCCCGTGGCACGGCGCGCGCGGGTCGAAAAAATCAAAGTGCTCCGAAAAGCACACGGAGGCGTCCCGAACCTCCATGTATCGAGGCAAGAGCATGTGCAAAGAAGGCCAAGAAAATTCCATGTGAGGGCCAAATTTTCCCAAGGCACCGTATCTTGACGCGTTAAGCCCGTGGCACGGCACACGGGGGTCGAAAAAATCAAAGTGCTCCGAAAAGCACACGGAGGCGTCCCGAAACCTCCATGTATCGAGGCAAGAGCATGGGCAAAGAAGGCCAAGAAAATTCCTTGCGTGGGCCAAATTTGCCCAAGGCACCGTATCTTGACGCGTTAAGTCAGTGGCACGGCGCGCGGGGGTCGAAAAAATCAAAGTGCTCCGAAAAGCACACGGAGGCTTCTCGAAACCTCCATGTATCGAGGCAAGAGCATGGGCAAAGAAGGCCAAGAAAATTCCATGTGTGGGCCAAATTTGCCCAAGGCACCGTATCTTGACGCGTTAAGCCAGTGGCACGGCGCGCGGGGGTCCAAAAAATCAAAGTGCTCCGAAAAGCACACGGAGGCGTCCCGAAACCTCCATGTATCGAGGCAAGAGCATGTGCAAAGAAGGCCAAGAAAATTCCATGCGTGGGCCAAATTTGCCCAAGGCACCGTATCTTGACGCGTTAAGCCCGTGGCACGGCGCGCGGGGGTCTAAAAAATCAAAGTGCTCCGAAAAGCACACGGAGGCGTCCCGAAACCTCCATGTATCGAGGCAAGAGCATGTGCAAAGAGGGCCAAGAAAATTCCATGCCTGGGCCAAATTTGCCCAAGGTACCGTATCTTGACGCGTTAAGCCCGTGGCACGGCGCGCGGGGGTCGAAAAAATCAAAATGCTCCGAAAAGCACACGGAGGCGTCCCGAAACCTCCATGTAGGCGTCCCGAAACCTCCATATATCGAGGAAAGAGCATGTGCAAAGAAGGCCAAGAAAATTCAATGCGTAGGACAAATTTGCCCAAGGCACCGTATCTTGACGCGTTAAGCCCGTGGCACGGCGCGCGCGGGTCGAAAAAATCAAAGTGCTCCGAAAAGCACACGGAGGCGTCCCGAACCTCCATGTATCGAGGCAAGAGCATGTGCAAAGAAGGCCAAGAAAATTCCATGTGAGGGCCAAATTTTCCCAAGGCACCGTATCTTGACGCGTTAAGCCCGTGGCACGGCACACGGGGGTCGAAAAAATCAAAGTGCTCCGAAAAGCACACGGAGGCGTCCCGAAACCTCCATGTATCGAGGCAAGAGCATGGGCAAAGAAGGCCAAGAAAATTCCTTGCGTGGGCCAAATTTGCCCAAGGCACCGTATCTTGACGCGTTAAGTCAGTGGCACGGCGCGCGGGGGTCGAAAAAATCAAAGTGCTCCGAAAAGCACACGGAGGCGTCCCGAACCTCCATGTATCGAGGCAAGAGCATGTGCAAAGAAGGCCAAGAAAATTCCATGTGAGGGCCAAATTTTCCCAAGGCACCGTATCTTGACGCGTTAAGCCAGTGGCACGGCGCGCGGGGGTCGAAAAAATCAAAGTGCTCCGAAAAGCACACGGAGGCGTCCCGAAACCTCCATGTATCGAGGCAAGAGCATGGGCAAAGAAGGCCAAGAAAATTCCTTGCGTGGGCCAAATTTGCCCAAGGCACCGTATCTTGACGCGTTAAGTCAGTGGCACGGCGCGCGGGGGTCGAAAAAATCAAAGTGCTCCGAAAAGCACACGGAGGCTTCTCGAAACCTCCATGTATCGAGGCAAGAGCATGGGCAAAGAAGGCCAAGAAAATTCCATGTGTGGGCCAAATTTGCCAAAGGCACCGTATCTTGACGCGTTAAGCCAGTGGCACGGCGCGCGGGGGTCGAAAAAATCAAAGTGCTCCGAAAAGCACACGGAGGCGTCCCGAAACCTCCACGTATCGAGGCAAGAGCATGTGCAATGAGGGCCATGAAAATTCCATGCGTGGGCCAAATTTGCCCAAGGCACCGTATCTTGACGCGTTATGCCCGTGGCACGGCGCGGGGGGGTCGAAAAAATCAAAGTGCTCCGAAAAGCACACGGAGGCGTCCTGAAACCTCCATGTATCGAGGCAAGAGCATGGGCAAAGAAGGCCAAGAAAATTCCATGTGTGGTCCAAATTTGCCAAAGGCACCATATCTTGACGCGTTAAGCCCGTGGCACGGCGCACGGGGGTCGAAAAAATCAAAGTGCTCCGAAAAGCACACGGAGGCGTCCCGAAACCTCGATCTATCGAGGCAAGAGCATGGGCAAAGAAGGCCAAGAAAATTCCATGCGTGGGCCAAATTTGCCCAAGGCACCGTATCTTGACGCGTTAAGCCCGTGGCACGGCGCGCGGGGGTCGAAAAAATCAAATTGCTCCGAAAAGCACACGGAGGCGTCCCGAAACCTCCATGTATCGAGGCAAGAGCATGTGCAAAGAGGGCCAAGAAAATTCCATGCCTGAGCCAAATTTGCCCAAGGCACCGTATCTTGACGCGTTAAGCCCGTGGCACGGCGCGCGGGGGTCGAAAAAATCAAAGTGCTCCGAAAAGCACACGGAGGCGTCCCGAAACCTCCATGTAGGCGTCCCGAAACCTCCATGTATCGAGGAAAGAGCATGTGCAAAGAAGGCCAAGAAAATTCCATGCGTAGGCCAAATTTGCCCAAGGCACCGTATCTTGACGCGTTAAGCCCGTGGTACGGCGCGCGGGGGTCCAAAAAATCAAAGTGCTCCGAAAAGCACACGGAGGCGTCCCGAAACCTCCATGTATCGAGGCAAGAGCATGTGCAAAGAAGGCCAAGAAAATTCCATGCGTGGGCCAAATTTGCCCAAGGCACCGTATCTTGACGCGTTAAGCCCGTGGCACGGCGCGCGGGGGTCGAAAAAATCAAAGTGCTCCGAAAAGCACACGGAGGCGTCCCGAAACCTCCATGTATCGAGGAAAGAGCATGTGCAAAGAGGGCCAAGAAAATTCCATGCCTGGGCCAAATTTGCCCAAGGCATCGTATCTTGACGCGTTAAGCCCGTGGCACGGCGCGCGGGGTCGAAAAAATCAAAGTGCTCCGAAAAGCACACGGAGGCGTCCCGAAACCTCCATGTATCGAGGCAAGAGCATGTGCAAAGAAGGCCAAGAAAATTCCATGTGAGGGCGAAATTTTCCCAAGGCACCGTATCTTGACGCGTTAAGCCCGTGGCACGACACACGGGGGTCGAAAAAATCAAAGTGCTCCGAAAAGCACACGGAGGCGTCCCAAAACCTCCATGTATCGAGGCAAGAGCATGGGCAAAGAAGGCCAAGAAAATTCCTTGCGTGGGCCAAATTTGCCCAAGGCACCGTATCTTGACGCGTTAAGTCAGTGGCACGGCGCGCGGGGGTCGAAAAAATCAAAGTGCTCCGAAAAGCACACGGAGGCTTCTCGAAACCTCCATGTATCGAGGCAAGAGCATGGGCAAAGAAGGCCAAGAAAATTCCATGTGTGGGCCAAATTTGCCCAAGGCACCGTATCTTGACGCGTTAAGCCAGTGGCACGGCGCGCGGGGGTCGAAAAAATCAAAGTGCTCCGAAAAGCACACGGAGGCGTCCCGAAACCTCCACGTATCGAGGCAAGAGCATGTGCAATGAGGGCCATGAAAATTCCATGCGTGGGCCAAATTTGCCCAAGGCACCGTATCTTGACGCGTTATGCCCGTGGCACGGCGCGGGGGGGTCGAAAAAATCAAAGTGCTCCGAAAAGCACACGGAGACGTCCTGAAACCTCCATGTATCGAAGCAAGAGCATGGGCAAAGAAGGCCAAGAAAATTCCATGTGTGGTCCAAATTTGCCAAAGGCACCATATCTTGACGCGTTATGCCCGTGGCACGGCGCATGGGGGTCGAAAAAATCAAAGTGCTCCGAAAAGCACACGGAGGCGTCCCGAAACCTCGATCTATCGAGGCAAGAGCATGGGCAAAGAAGGCCAAGAAAATTCCATGCGTGGGCCAAATTTGCCCAAGGCACCGTATCTTGACGCGTTAAGCCCGTGGCACGGCGCGCGGGGGTCGAAAAAACCAAATTGCTCCGAAAAGCACACGGAGGCGTCCCGAAACCTCCATGTATCGAGGCAAGAGCATGTGCAAAGAGGGCCAAGAAAATTCCATGCCTGAGCCAAATTTGCCCAAGGCACCGTATCTTGACGCGTTAAGCCCGTGGCACGGCGCGCGGGGGTCGAAAAAATCAAAGTGCTCCGAAAAGCACACGGCGGCGTCCCGAAACCTCCATGTATCGAGGCAAGAGCATGTGCAAAGAAGGCCAAGAAAATTCCATGCGTAGGCCAAATTTGCCCAAGGCACCGTATCTTGACGCGTTAAGCCCGTGGTACGGCGCGCGGGGGTCCAAAAAATCAAAGTGCTCCGAAAAGCACACGGAGGCGTCCCGAAACCTCCATGTATCGAGGCAAGAGCATGTGCAAAGAAGGCCAAGAAAATTCCATGCGTGGGCCAAATTTGCCCAAGGCACCGTATCTTGACGCGTTAAGCCCGTGGCACGGCGCGCGGGGGTCGCAAAAATCAAAGTGCTCCGAAAAGCACACGGAGGCGTCCCGAAACCTCCATGTATCGAGGCAAGAGCATGTGCAAAGAAGGCCAAGAAAATTCCATGCGTGGGCCAAATTTGCCCAAGGCACCGTATCTTGACGCGTTAAGCCCGTGGCACGGCGCGCGGGGGTCTAAAAAATCAAAGTGCTCCGAAAAGCACACGGAGGCGTCCCGAAACCTCCATGTAGGCGTCCCGAAACCTCCATGTATCGAGGCAAGAGCATGTGCAAAGAAGGCCAAGAAAATTCCATGCGTAGGCCAAATTTGCCCAAGGCACCGTATCTTGACGCGTTAAGCCCGTGGCACGGCGCGGGGGGGTCGAAAAATCAAAGTGCTCCGAAAAGCACACGGAGGCGTCCTGAAACCTCCATGTATCGAGGCAAGAGCATGGGCAAAGAAGGCCAAGAAAATTCCATGCGTGGGCCAAATTTGCCCAAGGCACCGTATCTTGACGCGTTAATCCCGAGGCACGGCGCGCGGGGGTCAAAAAAAATCAAAGTGCTCCAAAAAGCACATGGAGGAGTCCTGAAACCTCTATGTATCGAGGCAAGAGCATGGGCAAAGAAGGCCAAGAAAATTCCATGTGTGGGCCAAATTTGCCCAAGGCACCGTATCTTGACGCATTAAGCCCGTGACACGGCGCGCGGGGGTCAAAAAAAATCAAAGTGCTCCAAAAAGCACACGGAGGCGTCCCGAAACCTCTATGTATCGAGGCAAGAGCATGGGCAAAGAAGGCCAAGAAAATTCCATGTGTGGTCCAAATTTGCCAAAGGCACCGTATCTTGACGCGTTAAGCCCGTGGCACGGCGCGCGGGGGTCCAAAAAATCAAAGTGCTCCGAAAAGCACACGGAGGCGTCCCGAAACCTCCATGTATCGAGGCAAGAGCATGTGCAAAGAAGGCCAAGAAAATTCCATGCGTGGGCCAAATTTGCCCAAGGCACCGTATCTTGACGCGTTAAGCCCGTGGCACGGCGCGCGGGGGTCTAAAAAATCAAAGTGCTCCGAAAAGCACACGGAGGCGTCCCGAAACCTCCATGTATCGAGGCAAGAGCATGTGCAAAGAGGGCCAAGAAAATTCCATGCCTGGGCCAAATTTGCCCAAGGTACCGTATCTTGACGCGTTAAGCCCTTGGCACGGCGCGCGGGGGTCGAAAAAATCAAAGTGCTCCGAAAAGCACACGGAGGCGTCCCGAAACCACCATGTAGGCGTCCTGAAACCTCCATGTATCGAGGAAAGAGCATGTGCAAAGAAGGCCAAGAAAATTCCATGCGTAGGCCAAATTTGCCCAAGGCACCGTATCTTGACGCGTTAAGCCCGTGGCACGGCGCCCGGGGGTCCAAAAAATCAAAGTGCTCCGAAAAGCACACGGAGGCGTCCCGAAACCTCCATGTATCGAGGCAAGAGCATGTGCAAAGAAGGCCAAGAAAATTCCATGTGAGGGCCAAATTTTCCCAAGGCACCGTATCTTGACGCGTTAAGCCCGTGGCACGGCGCGCGGGGGTCGAAAAAATCAAAGTGCTCCGAAAAGCACACGGAGGCGTCCCAAAACCTCCATGTAGGCGTCCCGAAACCTCCATGTATCGAGGCAAGAGCATGTGCAAAGAAGGCCAAGAAAATTCCATGCGTAGGCCAAATTTGCCCAAGGCACCGTATCTTGACGCGTTAAGCCCGTGGCACGGCGCGCGGGGGTCCAAAAAATCAAAGTGCTCCGAAAAGCACACGGAGGCGTCCCGAAACCTCCATGTATCGAGGCAAGAGCATGGGCAAAGAAGGCCAAGAAAATTCCTTGCGTGGGCCAAATTTGCCCAAGGCACCGTATCTTGACGCGTTAAGTCAGTGGCACGGCGCGCGGGGGTCGAAAAAATCAAAGTGCTCCGAAAAGCACACGGAGGCTTCTCGAAACCTCCATGTATCGAGGCAAGAGCATGGGCAAAGAAGGCCAAGAAAATTCCATGTGTGGGCCAAATTTGCCCAAGGCACCGTATCTTGACGCGTTAAGCCAGTGGCACGGCGCGCGGGGGTCGAAAAAATCAAAGTGCTCCGAAAAGCACACGGAGGCGTCCCGAAACCTCCATGTATCGAGGCAAGAGCATGTGCAGTGAGGGCCATGAAAATTCCATGCGTGGGCCAAATTTGCCCAAGGCACCGTATCTTGACGCGTTATGCCCGTGGCACGGCGCGGGGGGGTCGAAAAAATCAAAGTGCTCCGAAAAGCACACGGAGGCGTCCCGAAACCTCCATGTATCGAGGCAAGAGCATGGGCAAAGAAGGCCAAGAAAATTCCATGTGTGGTCCAAATTTGCCAAAGGCACCATATCTTGACGCGTTAAGCCCGTGGCACGGCGCACGGGGGTCGAAAAAATCAAAGTGCTCCGAAAAGCACACGGAGGCGTCCCGAAACCTCGATCTATCGAGGCAAGAGCATGGGCAAAGAAGGCCAAGAAAATTCCATGCGTGGGCCAAATTTGCCCAAGGCACCGTATCTTGACGCGTTAAGCCCGTGGCACGGCGCGCGGGGGTCGAAAAAATCAAATTGCTCCGAAAAGCACACGGAGGCGTCCCGAAACCTCCATGTATCGAGGCAAGAGTATGTGCAAAGAAGGCCAAGAAAATTCCATGCGTAGGCCAAATTTGCACAAGGCACCGTATCTTGACGCGTTAAGCCCGTGGTACGGCGCGCGGGGGTCCAAAAAATCAAAGTGCTCCGAAAAGCACACGGAGGCGTCCCGAAACCTCCATGTATCGAGGCAAGAGCATGTGCAAAGAAGGCCAAGAAAATTCCGTGCGTGGGCCAAATTTGCCCAAGGCACCGTATCTTGACGCGTTAAGCCCGTGGCACGGCGCGCGGGGGTCGAAAAAATCAAAGTGCTCCGAAAAGCACACGGAGGCGTCCCGAAACCTCCATGTATCGAGGCAAGAGCATGTGCAAAGAGGGCCAAGAAAATTCCATGACTGGGCCAAATTTGCCCAAGGCACCGTATCTTGACGCGTTAAGCCCGTGGCACGGCGCGCGGGGGTCGAAAAAATCAAAGTGCTCCGAAAAGCACACGGAGGCGTCCCAAAACCTCCATGTAGGCGTCCCGAAACCTCCAAGTATCGAGGCAAGAGCATGTGCAAAGAAGGCCAAGAAAATTCCATGCGTAGGCCAAATTTGCCCAAGGCACCGTATCTTGACGCGTTAAGCCCGTGGCACGGCGCGCGGGGGTCCAAAAAATCAAAGTGCTCCGAAAAGCACACGGAGGCGTCCCGAAACCTCCATGTAGGCGTCCTGAAACCTCCATGTATCGAGGCAAGAGCATGTGCAAAGAAGGCCAAGAAAATTCCATGCGTAGGCCAAATTTGCCCAAGGCACCGTATCTTGACGCGTTAAGCCCGTGGCACGGCGCGCGGGGGTCGAAAAAATCAAAGTGCTCCGAAAAGCACACGGAGGCGTCCCGAAACCTCCATGTATCGAGGCAAGAGCATGTGCAAAGAGGGCCAAGAAAATTCCATGACTGGGCCAAATTTGCCCAAGGCACCGTATCTTGACGCGTTAAGCCCGTGGCACGGCGCGCGGGGGTCGAAAAAATCAAAGTGCTCCGAAAAGCACACGGAGGCGTCCCGAAACCTCCATGTAGGCGTCCCGAAACCTCCATGTATCGAGGCCATAGCATGTGCAAAGAGGGCCAAGAAAATTCCATGCCTGGGCCAAATTTGCCCAAGACACCGTATCTTGACGCGTTAAGCCCGTGGCACGGCGCGCGGGGGTCGAAAAAATCAAAGTGCTCCGAAAAGCACACGGAGGCGTCCCGAAACCTCCATGTAGGCGTCCCGAAACCTCCATGTATCGAGGCAAGAGCATGTGCAAAGAAGGCCAAGAAAATTCCATGCGTAGGCCAAATTTGCCCAAGGCACCGTATCTTGACGCGTTAAGCCCGTGGCACGGCGCGGGGGGGTCGAAAAATCAAAGTGCTCCGAAAAGCACACGGAGGCGTCCTGAAACCTCCATGTATCGAGGCAAGAGCATGGGCAAAGAAGGCCAAGAAAATTCCATGCGTGGGCCAAATTTGCCCAAGGCACCGTATCTTGACGCGTTAAGCCCGTGGCACGGCGCGCGGGGGTCGAAAAAATCAAAGTGCTCCGAAAAGCACACGGAGGCGTCCCGAAACCTCCATGTAGGCGTCCTGAAACCTCCATGTATCGAGGCAAGAGCATGTGCAAAGAAGGCCAAGAAAATTCCATGCGTAGGCCAAATTTGCCCAAGGCACCGTATCTTGACGCGTTAAGCCCGTGGTACGGCGCGCGGGGGTCCAAAAAATCAAAGTGCTCCGAAAAGCACACGGAGGCGTCCCGAATCCTCCATGTATCGAGGCAAGAGCATGTGCAAAGAAGGCCAAGAAAATTCCATGCGTGGGCCAAATTTGCCCAAGGCACCGTATCTTGACGCGTTAAGCCCGTGGCACGGCGCGCGGGGGTCGAAAAAATCAAAGTGCTCCGAAAAGCACACGGAGGCGTCCCGAAACCTCCATGTATCGAGGCCATAGCATGTGCAAAGAGGGCCAAGAAAATTCCATGCCTGGGCCAAATTTGCCCAAGGCACCGTATCTTGACGCGTTAAGCCCGTGGCACGGCGCGCGGGGTTCGAAAAAATCAAAGTGCTCCGAAAAGCACACGGAGGCGTCCCGAAACCTCCATGTATCAAGGCAAGAGCATGTGCAAAGAGGGCCAAGAAAATTCCATGCCTGGGCCAAATTTGCCCAAGGCACCGTATCTTGACGCGTTAAGCCCGTGGCACGGCGCGCGGGGGTCGAAAAAATCAAAGTGCTCCGAAAAGCACACGGAGGCGTCCCGAAACCTCCATGTAGGCGTCCCGAAACCTCCATGTATCGAGGCAAGAGGATGTGCAAAGAAGGCCAAGAAAATTCCATGCGTAGGCCAAATTTGCCCAAGGCACCGTATCTTGACGCGTTAAGCCCGTGGCACGGCGCGGGGGGGTCGAAAAATCAAAGTGCTCCGAAAAGCACACGGAGGCGTCCTGAAACCTCCATGTATCGAGGCAAGAGCATGGGCAAAGAAGGCCAAGAAAATTCCATGTGTGGTCCAAATTTGCCAAAGGCACCATATCTTGACGCGTTAAGCCCGTGGCACGGCGCACGGGGGTCGAAAAAATCAAAGTGCTCCGAAAAGCACACGGAGGCGTCCCGAAACCTCGATCTATCGAGGCAAGAGCATGGGCAAAGAAGGCCAAGAAAATTCCATGCGTGGGCCAAATTTGCCCAAGGCACCGTATCTTGACGCGTTAAGCCCGTGGCACGGCGCGCGGGGGTCGAAAAAATCAAATTGCTCCGAAAAGCACACGGAGGCGTCCCGAAACCTCCATGTATCGAGGCAAGAGCATGTGCAAAGAGGGCCAAGAAAATTCCATGCCTGAGCCAAATTTGCCCAAGGCACCGTATCTTGACGCGTTAAGCCCGTGGCACGGCGCGCGGGGGTCGAAAAAATCAAAGTGCTCCGAAAAGCACACGGAGGCGTCCCGAAACCTCCATGTAGGCGTCCCGAAACCTCCATGTATCGAGGCAAGAGTATGTGCAAAGAGGGCCAAGAAAATTCCATGCGTAGGCCAAATTTGCACAAGGCACCGTATCTTGACGCGTTAAGCCCGTGGCACGGCGCGCGGGGGTCGCAAAAATCAAAGTGCTCCGAAAAGCACACGGAGGCGTCCCGAAACCTCCATGTATCGAGGCAAGAGCATGTGCAAAGAGGGCCAAGAAAATTCCATGACTGGGCCAAATTTGCCCAAGGCACCGTATCTTGACGCGTTAAGCCCGTGGCACGGCGCGCGGGGTTCGAAAAAATCAAAGTGCTCCGAAAAGCACACGGAGGCGTCCCGAAACCTCCATGTATCAAGGCAAGAGCATGTGCAAAGAGGGCCAAGAAAATTCCATGCCTGGGCCAAATTTGCCCAAGGCACCGTATCTTGACGCGTTAAGCCCGTGGCACGGCGCGCGGGGGTCGAAAAAATCAAAGTGCTCCGAAAAGCACACGGAGGCGTCCCGAAACCTCCATGTAGGCGTCCCGAAACCTCCATGTATCGAGGCCATAGCATGTGCAAAGAGGGCCAAGAAAATTCCATGCCTGGGCCAAATTTGCCCAAGGCACCGTATCTTGACGCGTTAAGCCCGTGGCACGGCGCGCGGGGGTCGAAAAAATCAAAGTGCTTCGAAAAGCACACGGAGGCGTCCCGAAACCTCCATGTAGGCGTCCCGAAACCTCCATGTATCGAGGCAAGAGCATGTGCAAAGAAGGCCAAGAAAATTCCATGCGTAGGCCAAATTTGCCCAAGGCACCGTATCTTGACGCGTTAAGCCCGTGGCACGGCGCGGGGGGGTCGAAAAATCAAAGTGCTCCGAAAAGCACACGGAGGCGTCCTGAAACCTCCATGTATCGAGGCAAGAGCATGGGCAAAGAAGGCCAAGAAAATTCCATGCGTGGGCCAAATTTGCCCAAGGCACCGTATCTTGACGCGTTAAGCCCGTGGCACGGCGCGCGGGGGTCGAAAAAATCAAAGTGCTCCGAAAAGCACACGGAGGCGTCCCGAAACCTCCATGTAGGCGTCCTGAAACCTCCATGTATCGAGGCAAGAGCATGTGCAAAGAAGGCCAAGAAAATTCCATGCGTAGGCCAAATTTGCCCAAGGCACCGTATCTTGACGCGTTAAGCCCGTGGTACGGCGCGCGGGGGTCCAAAAAATCAAAGTGCTCCGAAAAGCACACGGAGGCGTCCCGAAACCTCCATGTATCGAGGCAAGAGCATGTGCAAAGAAGGCCAAGAAAATTCCATGCGTGGGCCAAATTTGCCCAAGGCACCGTATCTTGACGCGTTAAGCCCGTGGCACGGCGCGCGGGGGTCGAAAAAATCAAAGTGCTCCGAAAAGCACACGGAGGCGTCCCGAAACCTCCATGTATCGAGGCCATAGCATGTGCAAAGAGGGCCAAGAAAATTCCATGCCTGGGCCAAATTTGCCCAAGGCACCGTATCTTGACGCGTTAAGCCCGTGGCACGGCGCGCGGGGTTCGAAAAAATCAAAGTGCTCCGAAAAGCACACGGAGGCGTCCCGAAACCTCCATGTATCAAGGCAAGAGCATGTGCAAAGAGGGCCAAGAAAATTCCATGCCTGGGCCAAATTTGCCCAAGGCACCGTATCTTGACGCGTTAAGCCCGTGGCACGGCGCGCGGGGGTCGAAAAAATCAAAGTGCTCCGAAAAGCACACGGAGGCGTCCCGAAACCTCCATGTAGGCGTCCCGAAACCTCCATGTATCGAGGCAAGAGGATGTGCAAAGAAGGCCAAGAAAATTCCATGCGTAGGCCAAATTTGCCCAAGGCACCGTATCTTGACGCGTTAAGCCCGTGGCACGGCGCGGGGGGGTCGAAAAATCAAAGTGCTCCGAAAAGCACACGGAGGCGTCCTGAAACCTCCATGTATCGAGGCAAGAGCATGGGCAAAGAAGGCCAAGAAAATTCCATGCGTGGGCCAAATTTGCCCAAGGCACCGTATCTTGACGCGTTAAGCCCGAGGCACGGCGCGCGGGGGTCAAAAAAAATCAAAGTGCTCCAAAAAGCACATGGAGGAGTCCCGAAACCTCTATGTATCGAGGCAAGAGCATGGGCAAAGAAGGCCAAGAAAATTCCATGTGTGGTCCAAATTTGCCAAAGGCACCATATCTTGGCGCGTTAAGCCCGTGGCACGGCGCACGGGGGTCGAAAAAATCAAAGTGCTCCGAAAAGCACACGGAGGCGTCCCGAAACCTCGATCTATCGAGGCAAGAGCATGGGCAAAGAAGGCCAAGAAAATTCCATGCGTGGGCCAAATTTGCCCAAGGCACCGTATCTTGACGCGTTAAGCCCGTGGCACGGCGCGCGGGGGTCGAAAAAATCAAATTGCTCCGAAAAGCACACGGAGGCGTCCCGAAACCTCCATGTATCGAGGCAAGAGCATGTGCAAAGAAGGCCAAGAAAATTCCATGCGTGGGCCAAATTTGCCCAAGGCACCGTATCTTGACGCGTTAAGCCCGTGGCACGGCGCGCGGGGGTCTAAAAAATCAAAGTGCTCCGAAAAGCACACGGAGGGGTCCCGAAACCTCCATGTATCGAGGCAAGAGCATGTGCAAAGAGGGCCAAGAAAATTCCATGCCTGGGCCAAATTTGCCCAAGGTACCGTATCTTGACGCGTTAAGCCCGTGGCACGGCGCGCGGGGGTCGAAAAAATCAAAATGCTCCGAAAAGCACACGGAGGCGTCCCGAAACCTCCATGTAGGCGTCCCGAAACCTCCATGTATCGAGGAAAGAGCATGTGCAAAGAAGGCCAAGAAAATTCCATGCGTAGGCCAAATTTGCCCAAGGCACCGTATCTTGACGCGTTAAGCCCGTGGCACGGCGCGGGGGGGTCGAAAAATCAAAGTGCTCCGAAAAGCACACGGAGGCGTCCTGAAACCTCCATGTATCGAGGCAAGAGCATGGGCAAAGAAGGCCAAGAAAATTCCATGCGTGGGCCAAATTTGCCCAAGGCACCGTATCTTGACGCGTTAAGCCCGAGGCACGGCGCGCGGGGGTCAAAAAAAATCAAAGTGCTCCAAAAAGCACATGGAGGAGTCCGGAAACCTCTATGTATCGAGGCAAGAGCATGGGCAAAGAAGGCCAAGAAAATTCCATGTGTGGGCCAAATTTGCCCAAGGCACCGTATCTTGACGCATTAAGCCCGTGACACGGCGCGCGGGGGTCAAAAAAAATCAAAGTGCTCCAAAAAGCACACGGAGGCGTCCCGAAACCTCTATGTATCGAGGCAAGAGCATGGGCAAAGAAGGCCAAGAAAATTCCATGTGTGGTCCAAATTTGCCAAAGGCACCGTATCTTGACGCGTTAAGCCCGTGGCACGGCGCGCGGGGTTCCAAAAAATCAAAGTGCTCCGAAAAGCACACGGAGGCGTCCCGAAACCTCCATGTATCGAGGCAAGAGCATGTGCAAAGAAGGCCAAGAAAATTCCATGCGTGGGCCAAATTTGCCCAAGGCACCGTATCTTGACGCGTTAAGCCCGTGGCACGGCGCGCGGGGGTCTAAAAAATCAAAGTGCTCCGAAAAGCACACGGAGGCATCCCGAAACCTCCATGTATCGAGGCAAGAGCATGTGCAAAGAGGGCCAAGAAAATTCCATGCCTGGGCCAAATTTGCCCAAGGTACCGTATCTTGACGCGTTAAGCCCGTGGCACGGCGCGCGAGGGTCGAAAAAATCAAAGTGCTTCGAAAAGCACACGGAGGCGTCCCGAAACCTCCATGTAGGCGTCCCGAAACCTCCATGTATCGAGGCAAGAGCATGTGCAAAGAAGGCCAAGAAAATTCCATGCGTAGGCCAAATTTGCCCAAGGCACCGTATCTTGACGCGTTAAGCCCGTGGCACGGCACGCGGGGGTCCAAAAAATCAAAGTGCTCCGAAAAGCACACGGAGGCGTCCCGAAACCTCCATGTATCGAGGCAAGAGCATGGGTAAAGAAGGCCAAGAAAATTCCATGTGAGGGCCAAATTTTCCCAAGGCACCGTATCTTGACGCGTTAAGCCCGTGGCACGGCGCGCGGGGGTCGAAAAAATCAAAGTGCTCCGAAAAGCACACGGAGGCGTCCCGAAACCTCCATGTAGGCGTCCCGAAACCTCCATGTATCGAGGCAAGAGCATGTGCAAAGAAGGCCAAGAAAATTCCATGCGTAGGCCAAATTTGCCCAAGGCACCGTATCTTGACGCGTTAAGCCCGTGGCACGGCACGCGGGGGTCCAAAAAATCAAAGTGCTCCGAAAAGCACACGGAGGCGTCCCGAAACCTCCATGTATCGAGGCAAGAGCATGGGTAAAGAAGGCCAAGAAAATTCCATGTGAGGGCCAAATTTTCCCAAGGCACCGTATCTTGACGCGTTAAGCCCGTGGCACGGCGCGCGGGGGTCGAAAAAATCAAAGTGCTCCGAAAAGCACACGGAGGCGTCCCGAAACCTCCATGTAGGCGTCCCGAAACCTCCATGTATCGAGGCAAGAGTATGTGCAAAGAAGGCCAAGAAAATTCCATGCGTAGGCCAAATTTGCACAAGGCACCGTATCTTGACGCGTTAAGCCCGTGGTACGGCGCGCGGGGGTCCAAAAAATCAAAGTGCTCCGAAAAGCACACTGAGGCGTCCCGAAACCTCCATGTATCGAGGCAAGAGCATGTGCAAAGAAGGCCAAGAAAATTCCATGCGTGGGCCAAATTTGCCCAAGGCACCGTATCTTGACGCGTTAAGCCCGTGGCACGGCGCGCGGGGGTCGAAAAAATCAAAGTGCTCCGAAAAGCACACGGAGGCGTCCCGAAACCTCCATGTATCGAGGCAAGAGCATGTGCAAAGAGGGCCAAGAAAATTCCATGACTGGGCCAAATTTGCCCAAGGCACCGTATCTTGACGCGTTAAGCCCGTGGCACGGCGCGCGGGGGTCGAAAAAATCAAAGTGCTCCGAAAAGCACACGGAGGCGTCCCAAAACCTCCATGTAGGCGTCCCGAAACCTCCATGTATCGAGGCAAGAGCATGTGCAAAGAAGGCCAAGAAAATTCCATGCGTAGGCCAAATTTGCCCAAGGCACCGTATCTTGACGCGTTAAGCCCGTGGCACGGCGCGCGGGGGTCCAAAAAATCAAAGTGCTCCGAAAAGCACACGGAGGCGTCCCGAAACCTCCATGTATCGAGGCAAGAGCATGGGCAAAGAAGGCCAAGAAAATTCCTTGCGTGGGCCAAATTTGCCCAAGGCACCGTATCTTGACGCGTTAAGTCAGTGGCACGGCGCGCGGGGGTCGAAAAAATCAAAGTGCTCCGAAAAGCACACGGAGGCTTCTCGAAACCTCCATGTATCGAGGCAAGAGCATGGGCAAAGAAGGCCAAGAAAATTCCATGTGTGGGCCAAATTTGCCCAAGGCACCGTATCTTGACGTGTTAAGCCAGTGGCACGGCACGCGGGGGTCGAAAAAATCAAAGTGCTCCGAAAAGCACACGGAGGCGTCCCGAAACCTCCATGTATCGAGGCAAGAGCATGTGCAGTGAGGGCCATGAAAATTCCATGCGTGGGCCAAATTTGCCCAAGGCACCGTATCTTGACGCGTTATGCCCGTGGCAGGGCGCGGGGGGGTCGAAAAAATCAAAGTGCTCCGAAAAGCACACGGAGGCGTCCTGAAACCTCCATGTATCGAGGCAAGAGCATGGGCAAAGAAGGCCAAGAAAATTCCATGTGTGGTCCAAATTTGCCAAAGGCACCATATCTTGGCGCGTTAAGCCCGTGGCACGGCGCACGGGGGTCGAAAAAATCAAAGTGCTCCGAAAAGCACACGGAGGCGTCCCGAAACCTCGATCTATCGAGGCAAGAGCATGGGCAAAGAAGGCCAAGAAAATTCCATGCGTGGGCCAAATTTGCCCAAGGCACCGTATCTTGACGCGTTAAGCCCGTGGCACGGCGCGCGGGGGTCGAAAAAATCAAATTGCTCCGAAAAGCACACGGAGGCGTCCCGAAACCTCCATGTATCGAGGCAAGAGCATGTGCAAAGAAGGCCAAGAAAATTCCATGCGTGGGCCAAATTTGCCCAAGGCACCGTATCTTGACGCGTTAAGCCCGTGGCACGGCGCGCGGGGGTCTAAAAAATCAAAGTGCTCCGAAAAGCACACGGAGGCGTCCCGAAACCTCCATGTATCGAGGCAAGAGCATGTGCAAAGAGGGCCAAGAAAATTCCATGCCTGGGCCAAATTTGCCCAAGGTACCGTATCTTGACGCGTTAAGCCCGTGGCACGGCGCGCGGGGGTCGAAAAAATCAAAATGCTCCGAAAAGCACACGGAGGCGTCCCGAAACCTCCATGTAGGCGTCCCGAAACCTCCATGTATCGAGGAAAGAGCATGTGCAAAGAAGGCCAAGAAAATTCCATGCGTAGGCCAAATTTGCCCAAGGCACCGTATCTTGACGCGTTAAGCCCGTGGCACGGCGCGGGGGGGTCGAAAAATCAAAGTGCTCCGAAAAGCACACGGAGGCGTCCTGAAACCTCCATGTATCGAGGCAAGAGCATGGGCAAAGAAGGCCAAGAAAATTCCATGCGTGGGCCAAATTTGCCCAAGGCACCGTATCTTGACGCGTTAAGCCCGAGGCACGGCGCGCGGGGGTCAAAAAAAATCAAAGTGCTCCAAAAAGCACATGGAGGAGTCCCGAAACCTCTATGTATCGAGGCAAGAGCATGGGCAAAGAAGGCCAAGAAAATTCCATGTGTGGGCCAAATTTGCCCAAGGCACCGTATCTTGACGCATTAAGCCCGTGACACGGCGCGCGGGGGTCAAAAAAAATCAAAGTGCTCCAAAAAGCACACGGAGGCGTCCCGAAACCTCTATGTATCGAGGCAAGAGCATGGGCAAAGAAGGCCAAGAAAATTCCATGTGTGGTCCAAATTTGCCAAAGGCACCGTATCTTGACGCGTTAAGCCCGTGGCACGGCGCGCGGGGGTCCAAAAAATCAAAGTGCTCCGAAAAGCACACGGAGGCGTCCCGAAACCTCCATGTATCGAGGCAAGAGCATGTGCAAAGAAGGCCAAGAAAATTCCATGCGTGGGCCAAATTTGCCCAAGGCACCGTATCTTGACGCGTTAAGCCCGTGGCACGGCGCGCGGGGGTCTAAAAAATCAAAGTGCTCCGAAAAGCACACGGAGGCATCCCGAAACCTCCATGTATCGAGGCAAGAGCATGTGCAAAGAGGGCCAAGAAAATTCCATGCCTGGGCCAAATTTGCCCAAGGTACCGTATCTTGACGCGTTAAGCCCGTGGCACGGCGCGCGAGGGTCGAAAAAATCAAAGTGCTTCGAAAAGCACACGGAGGCGTCCCGAAACCTCCATGTAGGCGTCCCGAAACCTCCATGTATCGAGGCAAGAGCATGTGCAAAGAAGGCCAAGAAAATTCCATGCGTAGGCCAAATTTGCCCAAGGCACCGTATCTTGACGCGTTAAGCCCGTGGCACGGCGCGCGGGGGTCCAAAAAATCAAAGTGCTCCGAAAAGCACACGGAGGCGTCCCGAAACCTCCATGTATCGAGGCAAGAGCATGGGTAAAGAAGGCCAAGAAAATTCCATGTGAGGGCCAAATTTTCCCAAGGCACCGTATCTTGACGCGTTAAGCCCGTGGCACGGCGCGCGGGGGTCGAAAAAATCAAAGTGCTCCGAAAAGCACACGGAGGCGTCCCGAAACCTCCATGTAGGCGTCCCGAAACCTCCATGTATCGAGGCAAGAGTATGTGCAAAGAAGGCCAAGAAAATTCCATGCGTAGGCCAAATTTGCACAAGGCACCGTATCTTGACGCGTTAAGCCCGTGGTACGGCGCGCGGGGGTCCAAAAAATCAAAGTGCTCCGAAAAGCACACTGAGGCGTCCCGAAACCTCCATGTATCGAGGCAAGAGCATGTGCAAAGAAGGCCAAGAAAATTCCATGCGTGGGCCAAATTTGCCCAAGGCACCGTATCTTGACGCGTTAAGCCCGTGGCACGGCGCGCGGGGGTCGAAAAAATCAAAGTGCTCCGAAAAGCACACGGAGGCGTCCCGAAACCTCCATGTATCGAGGCAAGAGCATGTGCAAAGAGGGCCAAGAAAATTCCATGACTGGGCCAAATTTGCCCAAGGCACCGTATCTTGACGCGTTAAGCCCGTGGCACGGCGCGCGGGGGTCGAAAAAATCAAAGTGCTCCGAAAAGCACACGGAGGCGTCCCAAAACCTCCATGTAGGCGTCCCGAAACCTCCATGTATCGAGGCAAGAGCATGTGCAAAGAAGGCCAAGAAAATTCCATGCGTAGGCCAAATTTGCCCAAGGCACCGTATCTTGACGCGTTAAGCCCGTGGCACGGCGCGCGGGGGTCCAAAAAATCAAAGTGCTCCGAAAAGCACACGGAGGCGTCCCGAAACCTCCATGTATCGAGGCAAGAGCATGGGCAAAGAAGGCCAAGAAAATTCCTTGCGTGGGCCAAATTTGCCCAAGGCACCGTATCTTGACGCGTTAAGTCAGTGGCACGGCGCGCGGGGGTCGAAAAAATCAAAGTGCTCCGAAAAGCACACGGAGGCTTCTCGAAACCTCCATGTATCGAGGCAAGAGCATGGGCAAAGAAGGCCAAGAAAATTCCATGTGTGGGCCAAATTTGCCCAAGGCACCGTATCTTGACGTGTTAAGCCAGTGGCACGGCGCGCGGGGGTCGAAAAAATCAAAGTGCTCCGAAAAGCACACGGAGGCGTCCTGAAACCTCCATGTATCGAGGCAAGAGCATGTGCAGTGAGGGCCATGAAAATTCCATGCGTGGGCCAAATTTGCCCAAGGCACCGTATCTTGACGCGTTATGCCCGTGGCAGGGCGCGGGGGGGTCGAAAAAATCAAAGTGCTCCGAAAAGCACACGGAGGCGTCCTGAAACCTCCATGTATCGAGGCAAGAGCATGGGCAAAGAAGGCCAAGAAAATTCCATGTGTGGTCCAAATTTGCCAAAGGCACCATATCTTGGCGCGTTAAGCCCGTGGCACGGCGCACGGGGGTCGAAAAAATCAAAGTGCTCCGAAAAGCACACGGAGGCGTCCCGAAACCTCGATCTATCGAGGCAAGAGCATGGGCAAAGAAGGCCAAGAAAATTCCATGCGTGGGCCAAATTTGCCCAAGGCACCGTATCTTGACGCGTTAAGCCCGTGGCACGGCGCGCGGGGGTCGAAAAAATCAAATTGCTCCGAAAAGCACACGGAGGCGTCCCGAAACCTCCATGTATCGAGGCAAGAGCATGTGCAAAGAGGGCCAAGAAAATTCCATGCCTGAGCCAAATTTGCCCAAGGCACCGTATCTTGACGCGTTAAGCCCGTGGCACGGCGCGCGGGGGTCGAAAAAATCAAAGTGCTCCGAAAAGCACACGGAGGCGTCCCGAAACCTCCATGTAGGCGTCCCGAAACCTCCATGTATCGAGGCAAGAGTATGTGCAAAGAAGGCCAAGAAAATTCCATGCGTAGGCCAAATTTGCACAAGGCACCGTATCTTGACGCGTTAAGCCCGTGGTACGGCGCGCGGGGGTCCAAAAAATCAAAGTGCTCCGAAAAGCACACGGAGGCGTCCCGAAACCTCCATGTATCGAGGCAAGAGCATGTGCAAAGAAGGCCAAGAAAATTCCATGCGTGGGCCAAATTTGCCCAAGGCACCGTATCTTGACGCGTTAAGCCCGTGGCACGGCGCGCGGGGGTCGAAAAAATCAAAGTGCTCCGAAAAGCACACGGAGGCGTCCCGAAACCTCCATGTATCGAGGCAAGAGCATGTGCAAAGAGGGCCAAGAAAATTCCATGACTGGGCCAAATTTGCCCAAGGCACCGTATCTTGACGCGTTAAGCCCGTGGCACGGCGCGCGGGGTTCGAAAAAATCAAAGTGCTCCGAAAAGCACACGGAGGCGTCCCGAAACCTCCATGTATCAAGGCAAGAGCATGTGCAAAGAGGGCCAAGAAAATTCCATGCCTGGGCCAAATTTGCCCAAGGCACCGTATCTTGACGCGTTAAGCCCGTGGCACGGCGCGCGGGGGTCGAAAAAATCAAAGTGCTCCGAAAAGCACACGGAGGCGTCCCGAAACCTCCATGTAGGCGTCCCGAAACCTCCATGTATCGAGGCCATAGCATGTGCAAAGAGGGCCAAGAAAATTCCATGCCTGGGCCAAATATGCCCAAGGCACCGTATCTTGACGCGTTAAGCCCGTGGCACGGCGCGCGGGGGTCGAAAAAATCAAAGTGCTCCGAAAAGCACACGGAGGCGTCCCGAAACCTCCATGTAGGCGTCCCGAAACCTCCATGTATCGAGGCAAGAGCATGTGCAAAGAAGGCCAAGAAAATTCCATGCGTAGGCCAAATTTGCCCAAGGCACCGTATCTTGACGCGTTAAGCCCGTGGCACGGCGCGGGGGGGTCGAAAAATCAAAGTGCTCCGAAAAGCACACGGAGGCGTCCTGAAACCTCCATGTATCGAGGCAAGAGCATGGGCAAAGAAGGCCAAGAAAATTCCATGCGTGGGCCAAATTTGCCCAAGGCACCGTATCTTGACGCGTTAAGCCCGTGGCACGGCGCGCGGGGGTCGAAAAAATCAAAGTGCTCCGAAAAGCACACGGAGGCGTCCCGAAACCTCCATGTAGGCGTCCCGAAACCTCCATGTATCGAGGCAAGAGCATGTGCAAAGAAGGCCAAGAAAATTCCATGCGTAGGCCAAATTTGCCCAAGGCACCGTATCTTGACGCGTTAAGCCCGTGGCACGGCGCGGGGGGGTCGAAAAATCAAAGTGCTCCGAAAAGCACACGGAGGCGTCCTGAAACCTCCATGTATCGAGGCAAGAGCATGGGCAAAGAAGGCCAAGAAAATTCCATGCGTGGGCCAAATTTGCCCAAGGCACCGTATCTTGACGCGTTAAGCCCGTGGCACGGCGCGCGGGGGTCGAAAAAATCAAAGTGCTCCGAAAAGCACACGGAGGCGTCCCGAAACCTCCATGTAGGCGTCCCGAAACCTCCATGTATCGAGGCCATAGCATGTGCAAAGAGGGCCAAGAAAATTCCATGCCTGGGCCAAATATGCCCAAGGCACCGTATCTTGACGCGTTAAGCCCGTGGCACGGCGCGCGGGGGTCGAAAAAATCAAAGTGCTCCGAAAAGCACACGGAGGCGTCCCGAAACCTCCATGTAGGCGTCCCGAAACCTCCATGTATCGAGGCAAGAGCATGTGCAAAGAAGGCCAAGAAAATTCCATGCGTAGGCCAAATTTGCCCAAGGCACCGTATCTTGACGCGTTAAGCCCGTGGCACGGCGCGGGGGGGTCGAAAAATCAAAGTGCTCCGAAAAGCACACGGAGGCGTCCTGAAACCTCCATGTATCGAGGCAAGAGCATGGGCAAAGAAGGCCAAGAAAATTCCATGCGTGGGCCAAATTTGCCCAAGGCACCGTATCTTGACGCGTTAAGCCCGTGGCACGGCGCGCGGGGGTCGAAAAAATCAAAGTGCTCCGAAAAGCACACGGAGGCGTCCCGAAACCTCCATGTAGGCGTCCCGAAACCTCCATGTATCGAGGCCATAGCATGTGCAAAGAGGGCCAAGAAAATTCCATGCCTGGGCCAAATATGCCCAAGGCACCGTATCTTGACGCGTTAAGCCCGTGGCACGGCGCGCGGGGGTCGAAAAAATCAAAGTGCTCCGAAAAGCACACGGAGGCGTCCCGAAACCTCCATGTAGGCGTCCCGAAACCTCCATGTATCGAGGCAAGAGCATGTGCAAAGAAGGCCAAGAAAATTCCATGCGTAGGCCAAATTTGCCCAAGGCACCGTATCTTGACGCGTTAAGCCCGTGGCACGGCGCGGGGGGGTCGAAAAATCAAAGTGCTCCAAAAAGCACATGGAGGAGTCCCGAAACCTCTATGTATCGAGGCAAGAGCATGGGCAAAGAAGGCCAAGAAAATTCCATGTGTGGGCCAAATTTGCCCAAGGCACCGTATCTTGACGCGTTAAGCCCGTGGCACGGCGCGCGGGGGTCGAAAAAATCAAAGTGCTCCGAAAAGCACACGGAGGCGTCCCGAAACCTCCATGTAGGCGTCCCGAAACCTCCATGTATCGAGGCAAGAGCATGTGCAAAGAAGGCCAAGAAAATTCCATGCGTAGGCCAAATTTGCCCAAGGCACCGTATCTTGACGCGTTAAGCCCGTGGCACGGCGCGGGGGGGTCGAAAAATCAAAGTGCTCCGAAAAGCACACGGAGGCGTCCTGAAACCTCCATGTATCGAGGCAAGAGCATGGGCAAAGAAGGCCAAGAAAATTCCATGCGTGGGCCAAATTTGCCCAAGGCACCGTATCTTGACGCGTTAAGCCCGTGGCACGGCGCGCGGGGGTCGAAAAAATCAAAGTGCTCCGAAAAGCACACGGAGGCGTCCCGAAACCTCCATGTAGGCGTCCCGAAACCTCCATGTATCGAGGCCATAGCATGTGCAAAGAGGGCCAAGAAAATTCCATGCCTGGGCAAAATATGCCCAAGGCACCGTATCTTGACGCGTTAAGCCCGTGGCACGGCGCGCGGGGGTCGAAAAAATCAAAGTGCTCCGAAAAGCACACGGAGGCGTCCCGAAACCTCCATGTAGGCGTCCCGAAACCTCCATGTATCGAGGCAAGAGCATGTGCAAAGAAGGCCAAGAAAATTCCATGCGTAGGCCAAATTTGCCCAAGGCACCGTATCTTGACGCGTTAAGCCCGTGGCACGGCGCGGGGGGGTCGAAAAATCAAAGTGCTCCAAAAAGCACATGGAGGAGTCCCGAAACCTCTATGTATCGAGGCAAGAGCATGGGCAAAGAAGGCCAAGAAAATTCCATGTGTGGGCCAAATTTGCCCAAGGCACCGTATCTTGACGCCTTAAGCCCGTGACACGGCGCGCGGGGGTCAAAAAAAATCAAAGTGCTCCAAAAAGCACACGGAGGCGTCCCGAAACCTCTATGTATCGAGGCAAGAGCATGGGCAAAGAAGGCCAAGAAAATTGCATGTGTGGTCCAAATTTGCCAAAGGCACCGTATCTTGACGCGTTAAGCCCGTGGCACGGCGCGCGGGGGTCCAAAAAATCAAAGTGCTCCGAAAAGCACATGGAGGCGTCCCGAAACCTCCATGTATCGAGGCAAGAGCATGTGCAAAGAAGGCCAAGAAAATTCCATGCGTGGGCCAAATTTGCCCAAGGCACCGTATCTTGACGCGTTAAGCCCGTGGCACGGCGCGCGGGGGTCTAAAAAATCAAAGTGCTCCGAAAAGCACACGGAGGCGTCCCGAAACCTCCATGTATCGAGGCAAGAGCATGTGCAAAGAGGGCCAAGAAAATTCCATGCCTGGGCCAAATTTGCCCAAGGTACCGTATCTTGACGCGTTAAGCCCGTGGCACGGCGCGCGGGGGTCGAAAAAATCAAAATGCTCCGAAAAGCACACGGAGGCGTCCCGAAACCTCCATGTAGGCGTCCCGAAACCTCCATGTATCGAGGAAAGAGCATGTGCAAAGAAGGCCAAGAAAATTCCATGCGTAGGCCAAATTTGCCCAAGGCACCGTATCTTGACGCGTTAAGCCCGTGGCACGGCGCGGGGGGGTCGAAAAATCAAAGTGCTCCGAAAAGCACACGGAGGCGTCCTGAAACCTCCATGTATCGAGGCAAGAGCATGGGCAAAGAAGGCCAAGAAAATTCCATGCGTAGGCCAAATTTGCCCAAGGCACCGTATCTTGACGCGTTAAGCCCGAGGCACGGCGCGCGGGGGTCAAAAAAAATCAAAGTGCTCCAAAAAGCACATGGAGGAGTCCCGAAACCTCTATGTATCGAGGCAAGAGCATGGGCAAAGAAGGCCAAGAAAATTCCATGTGTGGGCCAAATTTGCCCAAGGCACCGTATCTTGACGCATTAAGCCCGTGACACGGCGCGCGGGGGTCAAAAAAAATCAAAGTGCTCCAAAAAGCACACGGAGGCGTCCCGAAACCTCTATGTATCGAGGCAAGAGCATGGGCAAAGAAGGCCAAGAAAATTCCATGTGTGGTCCAAATTTGCCAAAGGCACCGTATCTTGACGCGTTAAGCCCGTGGCACGGCGCGCGGGGGTCCAAAAAATCAAAGTGCTCCGAAAAGCACACGGAGGCGTCCCGAAACCTCCATGTATCGAGGCAAGAGCATGTGCAAAGAAGGCCAAGAAAATTCCATGCGTGGGCCAAATTTGCCCAAGGCACCGTATCTTGACGCGTTAAGCCCGTGGCACGGCGCGCGGGGGTCTAAAAAATCAAAGTGCTCCGAAAAGCACACGGAGGCATCCCGAAACCTCCATGTATCGAGGCAAGAGCATGTGCAAAGAGGGCCAAGAAAATTCCATGCCTGGGCCAAATTTGCCCAAGGTAACGTATCTTGACGCGTTAAGCCCGTGGCACGGCGCGCGGGGGTCGAAAAAATCAAAGTGCTTCGAAAAGCACATGGAGGCGTCCCGAAACCTCCATGTAGGCGTCCCGAAACCTCCATGTATCGAGGCAAGAGCATGTGCAAAGAAGGCCAAGAAAATTCCATGCGTAGGCCAAATTTGCCCAAGGCACCGTATCTTGACGCGTTAAGCCCGTGGCACGGCGCGCGGGGGTCCAAAAAATCAAAGTGCTCCGAAAAGCACACGGAGGCGTCCCGAAACCTCCATGTATCGAGGCAAGAGCATGGGTAAAGAAGGCCAAGAAAATTCCATGTGAGGGCCAAATTTTCCCAAGGCACCGTATCTTGACGCGTTAAGCCCGTGGCACGGCGCGCGGGGGTCGAAAAAATCAAAGTGCTCCGAAAAGCACACGGAGGCGTCCCGAAACCTCCATGTAGGCGTCCCGAAACCTCCATGTATCGAGGCAAGAGTATGTGCAAAGAAGGCCAAGAAAATTCCATGCGTAGGCCAAATTTGCACAAGGCACCGTATCTTGACGCGTTAAGCCCGTGGTACGGCGCGCGGGGGTCCAAAAAATCAAAGTGCTCCGAAAAGCACACGGAGGCGTCCCGAAACCTCCATGTATCGAGGCAAGAGCATGTGCAAAGAAGGCCAAGAAAATTCCATGCGTGGGCCAAATTTGCCCAAGGCACCGTATCTTGACGCGTTAAGCCCGTGGCACGGCGCGCGGGGGTCGAAAAAATTAAAGTGCTCCGAAAAGCACACGGAGGCGTCCCGAAACCTCCATGTATCGAGGCAAGAGCATGTGCAAAGAGGGCCAAGAAAATTCCATGACTGGGCCAAATTTGCCCAAGGCACCGTATCTTGACGCGTTAAGCCCGTGGCACGGCGCGCGGGGGTCGAAAAAATCAAAGTGCTCCGAAAAGCACACGGAGGCGTCCCAAAACCTCCATGTAGGCGTCCCGAAACCTCCATGTATCGAGGCAAGAGCATGTGCAAAGAAGGCCAAGAAAATTCCATGCGTAGGCCAAATTTGCCCAAGGCACCGTATCTTGACGCGTTAAGCCCGTGGCACGGCGCGCGGGGGTCCAAAAAATCAAAGTGCTCCGAAAAGCACACGGAGGCGTCCTGAAACCTCCATGTATCGAGGCAAGAGCATGGGCAAAGAAGGCCAAGAAAATTCCATGTGTGGTCCAAATTTGCCAAAGGCACCATATCTTGGCGCGTTAAGCCCGTGGCACGGCGCACGGGGGTCGAAAAAATCAAAGTGCTCCGAAAAGCACACGGAGGCGTCCCGAAACCTCGATCTATCGAGGCAAGAGCATGGGCAAAGAAGGCCAAGAAAATTCCATGCGTGGGCCAAATTTGCCCAAGGCACCGTATCTTGACGCGTTAAGCCCGTGGCACGGCGCGCGGGGGTCGAAAAAATCAAATTGCTCCGAAAAGCACACGGAGGCGTCCCGAAACCTCCATGTATCGAGGCAAGAGCATGTGCAAAGAGGGCCAAGAAAATTCCATGCCTGAGCCAAATTTGCCCAAGGCACCGTATCTTGACGCGTTAAGCCCGTGGCACGGCGCGCGGGGGTCGAAAAAATCAAAGTGCTCCGAAAAGCACACGGAGGCGTCCCGAAACCTCCATGTAGGCGTCCCGAAACCTCCATGTATCGAGGCAAGAGTATGTGCAAAGAAGGCCAAGAAAATTCCATGCGTAGGCCAAATTTGCACAAGGCACCGTATCTTGACGCGTTAAGCCCGTGGTACGGCGCGCGGGGGTCCAAAAAATCAAAGTGCTCCGAAAAGCACACGGAGGCGTCCCGAAACCTCCATGTATCGAGGCAAGAGCATGTGCAAAGAAGGCCAAGAAAATTCCATGCGTGGGCCAAATTTGCCCAAGGCACCGTATCTTGACGCGTTAAGCCCGTGGCACGGCGCGCGGGGGTCGAAAAAATCAAAGTGCTCCGAAAAGCACACGGAGGCGTCCCGAAACCTCCATGTATCGAGGCAAGAGCATGTGCAAAGAGGGCCAAGAAAATTCCATGACTGGGCCAAATTTACCCAAGGCACCGTATCTTGACGCGTTAAGCCCGTGGCACGGCGCGCGGGGTTCGAAAAAATCAAAGTGCTCCGAAAAGCACACGGAGGCGTCCCGAAACCTCCATGTATCAAGGCAAGAGCATGTGCAAAGAGGGCCAAGAAAATTCCATGCCTGGGCCAAATTTGCCCAAGGCACCGTATCTTGACGCGTTAAGCCCGTGGCACGGCGCGCGGGGGTCGAAAAAATCAAAGTGCTCCGAAAAGCACACGGAGGCGTCCCGAAACCTCCATGTATCGAGGCCATAGCATGTGCAAAGAGGGCCAAGAAAATTCCATGCCTGGGCCAAATTTGCCCAAGGCACCGTATCTTGACGCGTTAAGCCCGTGGCACGGCGCGCGGGGGTCGAAAAAATCAAAGTGCTCCGAAAAGCACACGGAGGCGTCCCGAAACCTCCATGTAGGCGTCCCGAAACCTCCATGTATCGAGGCAAGAGCATGTGCAAAGAAGGCCAAGAAAATTCCATGCGTAGGCCAAATTTGCCCAAGGCACCGTATCTTGACGCGTTAAGCCCGTGGCACGGCGCGGGGGGGTCGAAAAATCAAAGTGCTCCGAAAAGCACACGGAGGCGTCCTGAAACCTCCATGTATCGAGGCAAGAGCATGGGCAAAGAAGGCCAAGAAAATTCCATGCGTGGGCCAAATTTGCCCAAGGCACCGTATCTTGACGCGTTAAGCCCGTGGCACGGCGCGCGGGGGTCGAAAAAATCAAAGTGCTCCGAAAAGCACACGGAGGCGTCCCGAAACCTCCATGTAGGCGTCCTGAAACCTCCATGTATCGAGGCAAGAGCATGTGCAAAGAAGGCCAAGAAAATTCCATGCGTAGGCCAAATTTGCCCAAGGCACCGTATCTTGACGCGTTAAGCCCGTGGTACGGCGCGCGGGGGTCCAAAAAATCAAAGTGCTCCGAAAAGCACACGGAGGCGTCCCGAAACCTCCATGTATCGAGGCAAGAGCAAGTGCAAAGAAGGCCAAGAAAATTCCATGCGTGGGCCAAATTTGCCCAAGGCACCGTATCTTGACGCGTTAAGCCCGTGGCACGGCGCGCGGGGGTCGAAAAAATCAAAGTGCTCCGAAAAGCACACGGAGGCGTCCCGAAACCTCCATGTATCGAGGCCATAGCATGTGCAAAGAGGGCCAAGAAAATTCCATGTCTGGGCCAAATTTGCCCAAGGCACCGTATCTTGACGCGTTAAGCCCGTGGCACGGCGCGCGGGGTTCGAAAAAATCAAAGTGCTCCGAAAAGCACACGGAGGCGTCCCGAAACCTCCATGTATCAAGGCAAGAGCATGTGCAAAGAGGGCCAAGAAAATTCCATGCCTGGGCCAAATTTGCCCAAGGCACCGTATCTTGACGCGTTAAGCCCGTGGCACGGCGCGCGGGGGTCGAAAAAATCAAAGTGCTCCGAAAAGCACACGGAGGCGTCCCGAAACCTCCATGTAGGCGTCCCGAAACCTCCATGTATCGAGGCAAGAGGATGTGCAAAGAAGGCCAAGAAAATTCCATGCGTAGGCCAAATTTGCCCAAGGCACCGTATCTTGACGCGTTAAGCCCGTGGCACGGCGCGGGGGGGTCGAAAAATCAAAGTGCTCCGAAAAGCACACGGAGGCGTCCTGAAACCTCCATGTATCGAGGCAAGAGCATGGGCAAAGAAGGCCAAGAAAATTCCATGTGTGGTCCAAATTTGCCAAAGGCACCATATCTTGACGCGTTAAGCCCGTGGCACGGCGCACGGGGGTCGAAAAAATCAAAGTGCTCCGAAAAGCACACGGAGGCGTCCCGAAACCTCGATCTATCGAGGCAAGAGCATGGGCAAAGAAGGCCAAGAAAATTCCATGCGTGGGCCAAATTTGCCCAAGGCACCGTATCTTGACGCGTTAAGCCCGTGGCACGGCGCGCGGGGGTCGAAAAAATCAAATTGCTCCGAAAAGCACACGGAGGCGTCCCGAAACCTCCATGTATCGAGGCAAGAGCATGTGCAAAGAGGGCCAAGAAAATTCCATGCCTGAGCCAAATTTGCCCAAGGCACCGTATCTTGACGCGTTAAGCCCGTGGCACGGCGCGCGGGGGTCGAAAAAATCAAAGTGCTCCGAAAAGCACACGGAGGCGTCCCGAAACCTCCATGTAGGCGTCCCGAAACCTCCATGTATCGAGGCAAGAGTATGTGCAAAGAAGGCCAAGAAAATTCCATGCGTAGGCCAAATTTGCACAAGGCACCGTATCTTGACGCGTTAAGCCCGTGGTACGGCGCGCGGGGGTCCAAAAAATCAAAGTGCTCCGAAAAGCACACGGAGGCGTCCCGAAACCTCCATGTATCGAGGCAAGAGCATGTGCAAAGAAGGCCAAGAAAATTCCATGCGTGGGCCAAATTTGCCCAAGGCACCGTATCTTGACGCGTTAAGCCCGTGGCACGGCGCGCGGGGGTCGAAAAAATCAAAGTGCTCCGAAAAGCACACGGAGGCGTCCCGAAACCTCCATGTATCGAGGCAAGAGCATGTGCAAAGAGGGCCAAGAAAATTCCATGACTGGGCCAAATTTGCCCAAGGCACCGTATCTTGACGCGTTAAGCCCGTGGCACGGCGCGCGGGGTTCGAAAAAATCAAAGTGCTCCGAAAAGCACACGGAGGCGTCCCGAAACCTCCATGTATCAAGGCAAGAGCATGTGCAAAGAGGGCCAAGAAAATTCCATGCCTGGGCCAAATTTGCCCAAGGCACCGTATCTTGACGCGTTAAGCCCGTGGCACGGCGCGCGGGGGTCGCAAAAATCAAAGTGCTCCGAAAAGCACACGGAGGCGTCCCGAAACCTCCATGTAGGCGTCCCGAAACCTCCATGTATCGAGGCCATAGCATGTGCAAAGAGGGCCAAGAAAATTCCATGCCTGGGCCAAATTTGCCCAAGGCACCGTATCTTGACGCGTTAAGCCCGTGGCACGGCGCGCGGGGGTCGAAAAAATCAAAGTGCTCCGAAAAGCACACGGAGGCGTCCCGAAACCTCCATGTAGGCGTCCCGAAACCTCCATGTATCGAGGCAAGAGCATGTGCAAAGAAGGCCAAGAAAATTCCATGCGTAGGCCAAATTTGCCCAAGGCACCGTATCTTGACGCGTTAAGCCCGTGGCACGGCGCGGGGGGGTCGAAAAATCAAAGTGCTCCGAAAAGCACACGGAGGCGTCCTGAAACCTCCATGTATCGAGGCAAGAGCATGGGCAAAGAAGGCCAAGAAAATTCCATGCGTGGGCCAAATTTGCCCAAGGCACCGTATCTTGACGCGTTAAGCCCGTGGCACGGCGCGCGGGGGTCGAAAAAATCAAAGTGCTCCGAAAAGCACACGGAGGCGTCCCGAAACCTCCATGTAGGCGTCCTGAAACCTCCATGTATCGAGGCAAGAGCATGTGCAAAGAAGGCCAAGAAAATTCCATGCGTGGGCCAAATTTGCCCAAGGCACCGTATCTTGACGCGTTAAGCCCGTGGCACGGCGCGCGGGGGTCGAAAAAATCAAAGTGCTCCGAAAAGCACACGGAGGCGTCCCGAAACCTCCATGTATCGAGGCAAGAGCATGTGCAAAGAGGGCCAAGAAAATTCCATGACTGGGCCAAATTTGCCCAAGGCACCGTATCTTGACGCGTTAAGCCCGTGGCACGGCGCGCGGGGTTCGAAAAAATCAAAGTGCTCCGAAAAGCACACGGAGGCGTCCCGAAACCTCCATGTATCAAGGCAAGAGCATGTGCAAAGAGGGCCAAGAAAATTCCATGCCTGGGCCATATTTGCCCAAGGCACCGTATCTTGACGCGTTAAGCCCGTGGCACGGCGCGCGGGGGTCGAAAAAATCAAAGTGCTCCGAAAAGCACACGGAGGCGTCCCGAAACCTCCATGTAGGCGTCCCGAAACCTCCATGTATCGAGGCCATAGCATGTGCAAAGAGGGCCAAGAAAATTCCATGCCTGGGCCAAATTTGCCCAAGGCACCGTATCTTGACGCGTTAAGCCCGTGGCACGGCGCGCGGGGGTCGAAAAAATCAAAGTGCTCCGAAAAGCACACGGAGGCGTCCCGAAACCTCCATGTAGGCGTCCCGAAACCTCCATGTATCGAGGCAAGAGCATGTGCAAAGAAGGCCAAGAAAATTCCATGCGTAGGCCAAATTTGCCCAAGGCACCGTATCTTGACGCGTTAAGCCCGTGGCACGGCGCGGGGAGGTCGAAAAATCAAAGTGCTCCGAAAAGCACACGGAGGCGTCCTGAAACCTCCATGTATCGAGGCAAGAGCATGGGCAAAGAAGGCCAAGAAAATTCCATGCGTGGGCCAAATTTGCCCAAGGCACCGTATCTTGACGCGTTAAGCCCGTGGCACGGCGCGCGGGGGTCGAAAAAATCAAAGTGCTCCGAAAAGCACACGGAGGCGTCCCGAAACCTCCATGTAGGCGTCCTGAAACCTCCATGTATCGAGGCAAGAGCATGTGCAAAGAAGGCCAAGAAAATTCCATGCGTAGGCCAAATTTGCCCAAGGCACCGTATCTTGACGCGTTAAGCCCGTGGTACGGCGCGCGGGGGTCCAAAAAATCAAAGTGCTCCGAAAAGCACACGGAGGCGTCCCGAAACCTCCATGTATCGAGGCAAGAGCATGTGCAAAGAAGGCCAAGAAAATTCCATGCGTGGGCCAAATTTGCCCAAGGCACCGTATCTTGACGCGTTAAGCCCGTGGCACGGCGCGCGGGGGTCGAAAAAATCAAAGTGCTCCGAAAAGCACACGGAGGCGTCCCGAAACCTCCATGTATCGAGGCCATAGCATGTGCAAAGAGGGCCAAGAAAATTCCATGCCTGGGCCAAATTTGCCCAAGGCACCGTATCTTGACGCGTTAAGCCCGTGGCACGGCGCGCGGGGTTCGAAAAAATCAAAGTGCTCCGAAAAGCACACGGAGGCGTCCCGAAACCTCCATGTATCAAGGCAAGAGCATGTGCAAAGAGGGCCAAGAAAATTCCATGCCTGGGCCAAATTTGCCCAAGGCACCGTATCTTGACGCGTTAAGCCCGTGGCACGGCGCGCGGGGGTCGAAAAAATCAAAGTGCTCCGAAAAGCACACGGAGGCGTCCCGAAACCTCCATGTAGGCGTCCCGAAACCTCCATGTATCGAGGCAAGAGGATGTGCAAAGAAGGCCAAGAAAATTCCATGCGTAGGCCAAATTTGCCCAAGGCACCGTATCTTGACGCGTTAAGCCCGTGGCACGGCGCGGGGGGGTCGAAAAATCAAAGTGCTCCGAAAAGCACACGGAGGCGTCCTGAAACCTCCATGTATCGAGGCAAGAGCATGGGCAAAGAAGGCCAAGAAAATTCCATGTGTGGTCCAAATTTGCCAAAGGCACCATATCTTGACGCGTTAAGCCCGTGGCACGGCGCACGGGGGTCGAAAAAATCAAAGTGCTCCGAAAAGCACACGGAGGCGTCCCGAAACCTCGATCTATCGAGGCAAGAGCATGGGCAAAGAAGGCCAAGAAAATTCCATGCGTGGGCCAAATTTGCCCAAGGCACCGTATCTTGACGCGTTAAGCCCGTGGCACGGCGCGCGGGGGTCGAAAAAATCAAATTGCTCCGAAAAGCACACGGAGGCGTCCCGAAACCTCCATGTATCGAGGCAAGAGCATGTGCAAAGAGGGCCAAGAAAATTCCATGCCTGAGCCAAATTTGCCCAAGGCACCGTATCTTGACGCGTTAAGCCCGTGGCACGGCGCGCGGGGGTCGAAAAAATCAAAGTGCTCCGAAAAGCACACGGAGGCGTCCCGAAACCTCCATGTAGGCGTCCCGAAACCTCCATGTATCGAGGCAAGAGTATGTGCAAAGAAGGCCAAGAAAATTCCATGCGTAGGCCAAATTTGCACAAGGCACCGTATCTTGACGCGTTAAGCCCGTGGTACGGCGCGCGGGGGTCCAAAAAATCAAAGTGCTCCGAAAAGCACACGGAGGCGTCCCGAAACCTCCATGTATCGAGGCAAGAGCATGTGCAAAGAAGGCCAAGAAAATTCCATGCGTGGGCCAAATTTGCCCAAGGCACCGTATCTTGACGCGTTAAGCCCGTGGCACGGCGCGCGGGGGTCGAAAAAATCAAAGTGCTCCGAAAAGCACACGGAGGCGTCCCGAAACCTCCATGTATCGAGGCAAGAGCATGTGCAAAGAGGGCCAAGAAAATTCCATGACTGGGCCAAATTTGCCCAAGGCACCGTATCTTGACGCGTTAAGCCCGTGGCACGGCGCGCGGGGTTCGAAAAAATCAAAGTGCTCCGAAAAGCACACGGAGGCGTCCCGAAACCTCCATGTATCAAGGCAAGAGCATGTGCAAAGAGGGCCAAGAAAATTCCATGCCTGGGCCAAATTTGCCCAAGGCACCGTATCTTGACGCGTTAAGCCCGTGGCACGGCGCGCGGGGGTCGAAAAAATCAAAGTGCTCCGAAAAGCACACGGAGGCGTCCCGAAACCTCCATGTAGGCGTCCCGAAACCTCCATGTATCGAGGCCATAGCATGTGCAAAGAGGGCCAAGAAAATTCCATGCCTGGGCCAAATTTGCCCAAGGCACCGTATCTTGACGCGTTAAGCCCGTGGCACGGCGCGCGGGGGTCGAAAAAATCAAAGTGCTCCGAAAAGCACACGGAGGCGTCCCGAAACCTCCATGTAGGCGTCCCGAAACCTCCATGTATCGAGGCAAGAGCATGTGCAAAGAAGGCCAAGAAAATTCCATGCGTAGGCCAAATTTGCCCAAGGCACCGTATCTTGACGCGTTAAGCCCGTGGCACGGCGCGAGGGGGTCGAAAAATCAAAGTGCTCCGAAAAGCACACGGAGGCGTCCTGAAACCTCCATGTATCGAGGCAAGAGCATGGGCAAAGAAGGCCAAGAAAATTCCATGCGTGGGCCAAATTTGCCCAAGGCACCGTATCTTGACGCGTTAAGCCCGTGGCACGGCGCACGGGGGTCGAAAAAATCAAAGTGCTCCGAAAAGCACACGGAGGCGTCCCGAAACCTCCATGTAGGCGTCCTGAAACCTCCATGTATCGAGGCAAGAGCATGTGCAAAGAAGGCCAAGAAAATTCCATGCGTAGGCCAAATTTGCCCAAGGCACCGTATCTTGACGCGTTAAGCCCGTGGTACGGCGCGCGGGGGTCCAAAAAATCAAAGTGCTCCGAAAAGCACACGGAGGCGTCCCGAAACCTCCATGTATCGAGGCAAGAGCATGTGCAAAGAAGGCCAAGAAAATTCCATGCGTGGGCCAAATTTGCCCAAGGCACCGTATCTTGACGCGTTAAGCCCGTGGCACGGCGCGCGGGGGTCGAAAAAATCAAAGTGCTCCGAAAAGCACACGGAGGCGTCCCGAAACCTCCATGTATCGAGGCCATAGCATGTGCAAAGAGGGCCAAGAAAATTCCATGCCTGGGCCAAATTTGCCCAAGGCACCGTATCTTGACGCGTTAAGCCCGTGGCACGGCGCGCGGGGTTCGAAAAAATCAAAGTGCTCCGAAAAGCACACGGAGGCGTCCCGAAACCTCCATGTATCAAGGCAAGATCATGTGCAAAGAGGGCCAAGAAAATTCCATGCCTGGGCCAAATTTGCCCAAGGCACCGTATCTTGACGCGTTAAGCCCGTGGCACGGCGCGCGGGGGTCGAAAAAATCAAAGTGCTCCGAAAAGCACACGGAGGCGTCCCGAAACCTCCATGTAGGCGTCCCGAAACCTCCATATATCGAGGCAAGAGGATGTGCAAAGAAGGCCAAGAAAATTCCATGCGTAGGCCAAATTTGCCCAAGGCACCGTATCTTGACGCGTTAAGCCCGTGGCACGGCGCGGGGGGGTCGAAAAATCAAAGTGCTCCGAAAAGCACACGGAGGCGTCCTGAAACCTCCATGTATCGAGGCAAGAGCATGGGCAAAGAAGGCCAAGAAAATTCCATGCGTGGGCCAAATTTGCCCAAGGCACCGTATCTTGACGCGTTAAGCCCGAGGCACGGCGCGCGGGGGTCAAAAAAAATCAAAGTGCTCCAAAAAGCACATGGAGGAGTCCCGAAACCTCTATGTATCGAGGCAAGAGCATGGGCAAAGAAGGCCAAGAAAATTCCATGTGTGGGCCAAATTTGCCCAAGGCACCGTATCTTGACGCATTAAGCCCGTGACACGGCGCGCGGGGGTTAAAAAAAATCAAAGTGCTCCAAAAAGCACACGGAGGCGTCCCGAAACCTCTATGTATCGAGGCAAGAGCATGGGCAAAGAAGGCCAAGAAAATTCCATGTGTGGTCCAAATTTGCCAAAGGCACCGTATCTTGACGCGTTAAGCCCGTGGCACGGCGCGCGGGGGTCCAAAAAATCAAAGTGCTCCGAAAAGCACATGGAGGCGTCCCGAAACCTCCATGTATCGAGGCAAGAGCATGTGCAAAGAAGGCCAAGAAAATTCCATGCGTGGGCCAAATTTGCCCAAGGCACCGTATCTTGACGCGTTAAGCCCGTGGCACGGCGCGCGGGGGTCTAAAAAATCAAAGTGCTCCGAAAAGCACACGGAGGCGTCCCGAAACCTCCATCTATCGAGGCAAGAGCATGTGCAAAGAGGGCCAAGAAAATTCCATGCCTGGGCCAAATTTGCCCAAGGTACCGTATCTTGACGCGTTAAGCCCGTGGCACGGCGCGCGGGGGTCGAAAAAATCAAAATGCTCCGAAAAGCACACGGAGGCGTCCCGAAACCTCCATGTAGGCGTCCCGAAACCTCCATGTATCGAGGAAAGAGCATGTGCAAAGAAGGCCAAGAAAATTCCATGCGTAGGCCAAATTTGCCCAAGGCACCGTATCTTGACGCGTTAAGCCCGTGGCACGGCGCGGGGGGGTCGAAAAATCAAAGTGCTCCGAAAAGCACACGGAGGCGTCCTGAAACCTCCATGTATCGAGGCAAGAGCATGGGCAAAGAAGGCCAAGAAAATTCCATGCGTGGGCCAAATTTGCCCAAGGCACCGTATCTTGACGCGTTAAGCCCGAGGCACGGCGCGCGGGGGTCAAAAAAAATCAAAGTGCTCCAAAAAGCACATGGAGGAGTCCCGAAACCTCTATGTATCGAGGCAAGAGCATGGGCAAAGAAGGCCAAGAAAATTCCATGTGTGGGCCAAATTTGCCCAAGGCACCGTATCTTGACGCATTAAGCCCGCGACACGGCGCGCGGGGGTCAAAAAAAATCAAAGTGCTCCAAAAAGCACACGGAGGCGTCCCGAAACCTCTATGTATCGAGGCAAGAGCATGGGCAAAGAAGGCCAAGAAAATTCCATGTGTGGTCCAAATTTGCCAAAGGCACCGTATCTTGACGCGTTAAGCCCGTGGCACGGCGCGCGGGGGTCCAAAAAATCAAAGTGCTCCGAAAAGCACACGGAGGCGTCCCGAAACCTCCATGTATCGAGGCAAGAGCATGTGCAAAGAAGGCCAAGAAAATTCCATGCGTGGGCCAAATTTGCCCAAGGCACCGTATCTTGACGCGTTAAGCCCGTGGCACGGCGCGCGGGGGTCTAAAAAATCAAAGTGCTCCGAAAAGCACACGGAGGCATCCCGAAACCTCCATGTATCGAGGCAAGAGCATGTGCAAAGAGGGCCAAGAACATTCCATGCCTGGGCCAAATTTGCCCAAGGTACCGTATCTTGACGCGTTAAGCCCGTGGCACGGCGCGCGGGGGTCGAAAAAATCAAAGTGCTTCGAAAAGCACACGGAGGCGTCCCGAAACCTCCATGTAGGCGTCCCGAAACCTCCATGTATCGAGGCAAGAGCATGTGCAAAGAAGGCCAAGAAAATTCCATGCGTAGGCCAAATTTGCCCAAGGCACCGTATCTTGACGCGTTAAGCCCGTGGCACGGCGCGCGGGGGTCCAAAAAATCAAAGTGCTCCGAAAAGCACACGGAGGCGTCCCGAAACCTCCATGTATCGAGGCAAGAGCATGGGTAAAGAAGGCCAAGAAAATTCCATGTGAGGGCCAAATTTTCCCAAGGCACCGTATCTTGACGCGTTAAGCCCGTGGCACGGCGCGCGGGGGTCGAAAAAATCAAAGTGCTCCGAAAAGCACACGGAGGCGTCCCGAAACCTCCATGTAGGCGTCCCGAAACCTCCATGTATCGAGGCAAGAGCATGTGCAAAGAAGGCCAAGAAAATTCCATGCGTAGGCCAAATTTGCCCAAGGCACCGTATCTTGACGCGTTAAGCCCGTGGCACGGCGCGCGGGGGTCCAAAAAATCAAAGTGCTCCGAAAAGCACACGGAGGCGTCCCGAAACCTCCATGTATCGAGGCAAGAGCATGGGTAAAGAAGGCCAAGAAAATTCCTTGCGTGGGCCAAATTTGCCCAAGGCACCGTATCTTGACGCGTTAAGTCAGTGGCACGGCGCGCGGGGGTCGAAAAAATCAAAGTGCTCCGAAAAGCACACGGAGGCGTCCCGAAACCTCCATGTATCGAGGCAAGAGCATGTGCAAAGAGGGCCAAGAAAATTCCATGCCTGGGCCAAATTTGCCCAAGGCACCGTATCTTGACGCGTTAAGCCCGTGGCACGGCGCGCGGGGTTCGAAAAAATCAAAGTGCTCCGAAAAGCACACGGAGGCGTCCCGAAACCTCCATGTATCAAGGCAAGAGCATGTGCAAAGAGGGCCAAGAAAATTCCATGCCTGGGCCAAATTTGCCCAAGGCACCGTATCTTGACGCGTTAAGCCCGTGGCACGGCGCGCGGGGGTCGAAAAAATCAAAGTGCTCCGAAAAGCACACGGAGGCGTCCCGAAACCTCTATGTAGGCGTCCCGAAACCTCCATGTATCGAGGCAAGAGCATGTGCAAAGAAGGCCAAGAAAATTCCATGCGTAGGCCAAATTTGCCCAAGGCACCGTATCTTGACGCGTTAAGCCCGTGGCACGGCGCGGGGGGGTCGAAAAATCAAAGTGCTCCGAAAAGCACACGGAGGCGTCCCGAAACCTCCATGTAGGCGTCCCGAAACCTCCATGTATCGAGGCAAGAGCATGTGCAAAGAAGGCCAAGAAAATTCCATGCGTAGGCCAAATTTGCCCAAGGCACCGTATCTTGACGCGTTAAGCCCGTGGCACGGCGCGGGGGGGTCGAAAAATCAAAGTGCTCCGAAAAGCACACGGAGGCGTCCTGAAACCTCCATGTATCGAGGCAAGAGCATGGGCAAAGAAGGCCAAGAAAATTCCATGCGTGGGCCAAATTTGCCCAAGGCACCGTATCTTGACGCGTTAAGCCCGTGGCACGGCGCGCGGGGGTCGAAAAAATCAAAGTGCTCCGAAAAGCACACGGAGGCGTCCCGAAACCTCCATGTAGGCGTCCTGAAACCTCCATGTATCGAGGCAAGAGCATGTGCAAAGAAGGCCAAGAAAATTCCATGCGTAGGCCAAATTTGCCCAAGGCACCGTATCTTGACGCGTTAAGCCCGTGGTACGGCGCGCGGGGGTCCAAAAAATCGAAGTGCTCCGAAAAGCACACGGAGGCGTCCCGAAACCTCCATGTATCGAGGCAAGAGCATGTGCAAAGAAGGCCAAGAAAATTCCATGCGTGGGCCAAATTTGCCCAAGGCACCGTATCTTGACGCGTTAAGCCCGTGGCACGGCGCGCGGGGGTCGAAAAAATCAAAGTGCTCCGAAAAGCACACGGAGGCGTCCCGAAACCTCCATGTATCGAGGCCATAGCATGTGCAAAGAGGGCCAAGAAAATTCCATGCCTGGGCCAAATTTGCCCAAGGCACCGTATCTTGACGCGTTAAGCCCGTGGCACGGCGCGCGGGGTTCGAAAAAATCAAAGTGCTCCGAAAAGCACACGGAGGCGTCCCGAAACCTCCATGTATCAAGGCAAGATCATGTGCAAAGAGGGCCAAGAAAATTCCATGCCTGGGCCAAATTTGCCCAAGGCACCGTATCTTGACGCGTTAAGCCCGTGGCACGGCGCGCGGGGGTCGAAAAAATCAAAGTGCTCCGAAAAGCACACGGAGGCGTCCCGAAACCTCCATGTAGGCGTCCCGAAACCTCCATGTATCGAGGCAAGAGGATGTGCAAAGAAGGCCAAGAAAATTCCATGCGTAGGCCAAATTTGCCCAAGGCACCGTATCTTGACGCGTTAAGCCCGTGGCACGGCGCGGGGGGGTCGAAAAATCAAAGTGCTCCGAAAAGCACACGGAGGCGTCCTGAAACCTCCATGTATCGAGGCAAGAGCATGGGCAAAGAAGGCCAAGAAAATTCCATGCGTGGGCCAAATTTGCCCAAGGCACCGTATCTTGACGCGTTAAGCCCGAGGCACGGCGCGCGGGGGTCAAAAAAAATCAAAGTGCTCCAAAAAGCACATGGAGGAGTCCCGAAACCTCTATGTATCGAGGCAAGAGCATGGGCAAAGAAGGCCAAGAAAATTCCATGTGTGGGCCAAATTTGCCCAAGGCACCGTATCTTGACGCATTAAGCCCGTGACACGGCGCGCGGGGGTCAAAAAAAATCAAAGTGCTCCAAAAAGCACACGGAGGCGTCCCGAAACCTCTATGTATCGAGGCAAGAGCATGGGCAAAGAAGGCCAAGAAAATTCCATGTGTGGTCCAAATTTGCCAAAGGCACCGTATCTTGACGCGTTAAGCCCGTGGCACGGCGCGCGGGGGTCCAAAAAATCAAAGTGCTCCGAAAAGCACATGGAGGCGTCCCGAAACCTCCATGTATCGAGGCAAGAGCATGTGCAAAGAAGGCCAAGAAAATTCCATGCGTGGGCCAAATTTGCCCAAGGCACCGTATCTTGACGCGTTAAGCCCGTGGCACGGCGCGCGGGGGTCTAAAAAATCAAAGTGCTCCGAAAAGCACACGGAGGCGTCCCGAAACCTCCATGTATCGAGGCAAGAGCATGTGCAAAGAGGGCCAAGAAAATTCCATGCCTGGGCCAAATTTGCCCAAGGTACCGTATCTTGACGCGTTAAGCCCGTGGCACGGCGCGCGGGGGTCGAAAAAATCAAAATGCTCCGAAAAGCACACGGAGGCGTCCCGAAACCTCCATGTAGGCGTCCCGAAACCTCCATGTATCGAGGAAAGAGCATGTGCAAAGAAGGCCAAGAAAATTCCATGCGTAGGCCAAATTTGCCCAAGGCACCGTATCTTGACGCGTTAAGCCCGTGGCACGGCGCGGGGGGGGGTCGAAAAATCAAAGTGCTCCGAAAAGCACACGGAGGTGTCCTGAAACCTCCATGTATCGAGGCAAGAGCATGGGCAAAGAAGGCCAAGAAAATTCCATGCGTGGGCCAAATTTGCCCAAGGCATCGTATCTTGACGCGTTAAGCCCGTGGCACGGCGCGCGGGGGTCGAAAAAATCAAAGTGCTCCGAAAAGCACACGGAGGCGTCCCGAAACCTCTATGTATCGAGGCAAGAGCATGGGCAAAGAAGGCCAAGAAAATTCCATGTGTGGTCCAAATTTGCCAAAGGCACCGTATCTTGACGCGTTAAGCCCGTGGCACGGCGCGCGGGGGTCCAAAAAATCAAAGTGCTCCGAAAAGCACACGGAGGCGTCCCGAAACCTCCATGTATCGAGGCAAGAGCATGTGCAAAGAAGGCCAAGAAAATTCCATGCGTGGGCCAAATTTGCCCAAGGCACCGTATCTTGACGCGTTAAGCCCGTGGCACGGCGCGCGGGGGTCTAAAAAATCAAAGTGCTCCGAAAAGCACACGGAGGCATCCCGAAACCTCCATGTATCGAGGCAAGAGCATGTGCAAAGAGGGCCAAGAAAATTCCATGCCTGGGCCAAATTTGCCCAAGGTACCGTATCTTGACGCGTTAAGCCCGTGGCACGGCGCGCGGGGGTCGAAAAAATCAAAGTGCTTCGAAAAGCACACGGAGGCGTCCCGAAACCTCCATGTAGGCGTCCCGAAACCTCCATGTATCGAGGCAAGAGCATGTGCAAAGAAGGCCAAGAAAATTCCATGCGTAGGCCAAATTTGCCCAAGGCACCGTATCTTGACGCGTTAAGCCCGTGGCACGGCGCGCGGGGGTCCAAAAAATCAAAGTGCTCCGAAAAGCACACGGAGGCGTCCCGAAACCTCCATGTATCGAGGCAAGAGCATGGGTAAAGAAGGCCAAGAAAATTCCATGTGAGGGCCAAATTTTCCCAAGGCACCGTATCTTGACGCGTTAAGCCCGTGGCACGGCGCGCGGGGGTCGAAAAAATCAAAGTGCTCCGAAAAGCACACGGAGGCGTCCCGAAACCTCCATGTAGGCGTCCCGAAACCTCCATGTATCGAGGCAAGAGCATGTGCAAAGAAGGCCAAGAAAATTCCATGCGTAGGCCAAATTTGCCCAAGGCACCGTATCTTGACGCGTTAAGCCCGTGGCACGGCGCGCGGGGGTCCAAAAAATCAAAGTGCTCCGAAAAGCACACGGAGGCGTCCCGAAACCTCCATGTATCGAGGCAAGAGCATGGGTAAAGAAGGCCAAGAAAATTCCTTGCGTGGGCCAAATTTGCCCAAGGCACCGTATCTTGACGCGTTAAGTCAGTGGCACGGCGCGCGGGGGTCGAAAAAATCAAAGTGCTCCGAAAAGCACACGGAGGCGTCCCGAAACCTCCATGTATCGAGGCAAGAGCATGTGCAAAGAGGGCCAAGAAAATTCCATGCCTGGGCCAAATTTGCCCAAGGCACCGTATCTTGACGCGTTAAGCCCGTGGCACGGCGCGCGGGGTTCGAAAAAATCAAAGTGCTCCGAAAAGCACACGGAGGCGTCCCGAAACCTCCATGTATCAAGGCAAGAGCATGTGCAAAGAGGGCCAAGAAAATTCCATGCCTGGGCCAAATTTGCCCAAGGCACCGTATCTTGACGCGTTAAGCCCGTGGCACGGCGCGCGGGGGTCGAAAAAATCAAAGTGCTCCGAAAAGCACACGGAGGCGTCCCGAAACCTCTATGTAGGCGTCCCGAAACCTCCATGTATCGAGGCAAGAGCATGTGCAAAGAAGGCCAAGAAAATTCCATGCGTAGGCCAAATTTGCCCAAGGCACCGTATCTTGACGCGTTAAGCCCGTGGCACCGCGCGGGGGGGTCGAAAAATCAAAGTGCTCCGAAAAGCACACGGAGGCGTCCTGAAACCTCCATGTATCGAGGCAAGAGCATGGGCAAAGAAGGCCAAGAAAATTCCATGCGTGGGCCAAATTTGCCCAAGGCACCGTATCTTGACGCGTTAAGCCCGAGGCACGGCGCGCGGGGGTCAAAAAAAATCAAAGTGCTCCAAAAAGCACATGGAGGAGTCCCGAAACCTCTATGTATCGAGGCAAGAGCATGGGCAAAGAAGGCCAAGAAAATTCCATGTGTGGGCCAAATTTGCCCAAGGCACCGTATCTTGACGCATTAAGCCCGTGACACGGCGCGCGGGGGTCAAAAAAAATCAAAGTGCTCCAAAAAGCACACGGAGGCGTCCCGAAACCTCTATGTATCGAGGCAAGAGCATGGGCAAAGAAGGCCAAGAAAATTCCATGTGTGGTCCAAATTTGCCAAAGGCACCGTATCTTGACGCGTTAAGCCCGTGGCACGGCGCGCGGGGGTCCAAAAAATCAAAGTGCTCCGAAAAGCACACGGAGGCGTCCCGAAACCTCCATGTATCGAGGCAAGAGCATGTGCAAAGAGGGCCAAGAAAATTCCATGCCTGGGCCAAATTTGCCCAAGGCACCGTATCTTGACGTGTTAAGCCCGTGGCACGGCGCGCGGGGGTCGAAAAAATCAAAGTGCTCCGAAAAGCACATGGAGGCGTCCCGAAACCTCCATGTAGGCGTCCCGAAACCTCCATGTATCGAGGAAAGAACATGTGCAAAGAAGGCCAAGAAAATTCCATGCGTAGGCCAAATTTGCCCAAGGCACCGTATCTTGACGCGTTAAGCCCGTGGCACGCCGCGGCGGGGTCGAAAAATCAAAGTGCTCCGAAAAGCACACGGAGGCGTCCTGAAACCTCCATGTATCGAGGCAAGAGCATGGGCAAAGAAGGCCAAGAAAATTCCATGCGTGGGCCAAATTTGCCCAAGGCACCGTATCTTGACGCGTTAAGCCCGAGGCACGGCGCGCGGGGGTCAAAAAAAATCAAAGTGCTCCAAAAAGCACATGGAGGAGTCCCGAAACCTCTATGTATCGAGGCAAGAGCATGGGCAAAGAAGGCCAAGAAAATTCCATGTGTGGGCCAAATTTGCCCAAGGCACCGTATCTTGACGCATTAAGCCCGTGACACGGCGCGCGGGGGTCAAAAAAAATCAAAGTGCTCCAAAAAGCACACGGAGGCGTCCCGAAACCTCTATGTATCGAGGCAAGAGCATGGGCAAAGAAGGCCAAGAAAATTCCATGTGTGGTCCAAATTTGCCAAAGGCACCGTATCTTGACGCGTTAAGCCCGTGGCACGGCGCGCGGGGGTCCAAAAAATCAAAGTGCTCCGAAAAGCACACGGAGGCGTCCCGAAACCTCCATGTATCGAGGCAAGAGCATGTGCAAAGAAGGCCAAGAAAATTCCATGCGTGGGCCAAATTTGCCCAAGGCACCGTATCTTGACGCGTTAAGCCCGTGGCACGGCGCGCGGGGGTCTAAAAAATCAAAGTGCTCCGAAAAGCACACGGAGGCGTCCCGAAACCTCCATGTATCGAGGCAAGAGCATGTGCAAAGAGGGCCAAGAAAATTCCATGCCTGGGCCAAATTTGCCCAAGGTACCGTATCTTGACGCGTTAAGCCCGTGGCACGGCGCGCGGGGGTCGAAAAAATCAAAGTGCTCCGAAAAGCACACGGAGGCGTCCCGAAGAAACCTCCATGTATCGAGGCAAGAGCATGTGCAAAGAGGGCCAAGAAAATTCCATGCCTGGTCCAAATTTGCCCAAGGCACCGTATCTTGACGCGTTAAGCCCGTGGCACGGCGCGCGGGGGTCGAAAAAATCAAAGTGCTCCGAAAAGCACACGGAGGCGTCCCGAAACCTCCATGTAGGCGTCCCGAAACCTCCATGTATCGAGGAAAGAGCATGTGCAAAGAAGGCCAAGAAAATTCCATGCGTAGGCCAAATTTGCCCAAGGCACCGTATCTTGACGCGTTAAGCCTGTAGCACGGCGCGCGGGGGTCCAAAAAATCAAAGTGCTCCGAAAAGCACACGGAGGCGTCCCGAAACCTCCATGTATCGAGGCAAGAGCATGTGCAAAGAAGGCCAAGAAAATTCCATGCGTGGGCCAAATTTGCCCAAGGCACCGTATCTTGACGCGTTAAGCCTGTGGCACGGCGCGCGGGGGTCGAAAAAATCAAAGTGCTCCGAAAAGCACACGGAGGCGTCCCGAAACCTCCATGTATCGAGGCAAGAGCATGTGCAAAGAGGGCCAAGAAAATTCCATGCCTGGTCCAAATTTGCCCAAGGCACCGTATCTTGACGCGTTAAGCCCATGGCACGGCGCGGGGATGTCGAAAAATCAAAGTGCTCCGAAAAGCACACGGAGGCGTCCTGAAACCTCCATGTATCGAGGCAAGAGCATGGGCAAAGAAGGCCAAGAAAATTCCATGCGTGGGCCAAATTTGCCCAAGGCACCGTATCTTGACGCGTTAAGCCCGAGGCACGGCGCGCGGGGGTCAAAAAAAATCAAAGTGCTCCAAAAAGCACATGGAGGAGTCCCGAAACCTCTATGTATCGAGGCAAGAGCATGGGCAAAGAAGGCCAAGAAAATTCCATGTGTGGGCCAAATTTGCCCAAGGCACCGTATCTTGACGCATTAAGCCCGTGACACGGCGCGCGGGGGTCAAAAAAAATCAAAGTGCTCCAAAAAGCACACGGAGGCGTCCCGAAACCTCTATGTATCGAGGCAAGAGCATGGGCAAAGAAGGCCAAGAAAATTCCATGTGTGGTCCAAATTTGCCAAAGGCACCGTATCTTGACGCGTTAAGCCCGTGGCACGGCGCGCGGGGGTCCAAAAAATCAAAGTGCTCCGAAAAGCACACGGAGGCGTCCCGAAACCTCCATGTATCGAGGCAAGAGCATGTGCAAAGAGGGCCAAGAAAATTCCATGCCTGGGCCAAATTTGCCCAAGGCACCGTATCTTGACGTGTTAAGCCCGTGGCACGGCGCGCGGGGGTCGAAAAAATCAAAGTGCTCCGAAAAGCACATGGAGGCGTCCCGAAACCTCCATGTAGGCGTCCCGAAACCTCCATGTATCGAGGAAAGAACATGTGCAAAGAAGGCCAAGAAAATTCCATGCGTAGGCCAAATTTGCCCAAGGCACCGTATCTTGACGCGTTAAGCCCGTGGCACGCCGCGGCGGGGTCGAAAAATCAAAGTGCTCCGAAAAGCACACGGAGGCGTCCTGAAACCTCCATGTATCGAGGCAAGAGCATGGGCAAAGAAGGCCAAGAAAATTCCATGCGTGGGCCAAATTTGCCCAAGGCACCGTATCTTGACGCGTTAAGCCCGAGGCACGGCGCGCGGGGGTCAAAAAAAATCAAAGTGCTCCAAAAAGCACATGGAGGAGTCCCGAAACCTCTATGTATCGAGGCAAGAGCATGGGCAAAGAAGGCCAAGAAAATTCCATGTGTGGGCCAAATTTGCCCAAGGCACCGTATCTTGACGCATTAAGCCCGTGACACGGCGCGCGGGGGTCAAAAAAAATCAAAGTGCTCCAAAAAGCACACGGAGGCGTCCCGAAACCTCTATGTATCGAGGCAAGAGCATGGGCAAAGAAGGCCAAGAAAATTCCATGTGTGGTCCAAATTTGCCAAAGGCACCGTATCTTGACGCGTTAAGCCCGTGGCACGGCGCGCGGGGGTCCAAAAAATCAAAGTGCTCCGAAAAGCACACGGAGGCGTCCCGAAACCTCCATGTATCGAGGCAAGAGCATGTGCAAAGAAGGCCAAGAAAATTCCATGCGTGGGCCAAATTTGCCCAAGGCACCGTATCTTGACGCGTTAAGCCCGTGGCACGGCGCGCGGGGGTCTAAAAAATCAAAGTGCTCCGAAAAGCACACGGAGGCGTCCCGAAACCTCCATGTATCGAGGCAAGAGCATGTGCAAAGAGGGCCAAGAAAATTCCATGCCTGGGCCAAATTTGCCCAAGGTACCGTATCTTGACGCGTTAAGCCCGTGGCACGGCGCGCGGGGGTCGAAAAAATCAAAGTGCTCCGAAAAGCACACGGAGGCGTCCCGAAGAAACCTCCATGTATCGAGGCAAGAGCATGTGCAAAGAGGGCCAAGAAAATTCCATGCCTGGTCCAAATTTGCCCAAGGCACCGTATCTTGACGCGTTAAGCCCGTGGCACGGCGCGCGGGGGTCGAAAAAATCAAAGTGCTCCGAAAAGCACACGGAGGCGTCCCGAAACCTCCATGTAGGCGTCCCGAAACCTCCATGTATCGAGGAAAGAGCATGTGCAAAGAAGGCCAAGAAAATTCCATGCGTAGGCCAAATTTGCCCAAGGCACCGTATCTTGACGCGTTATGCCTGTAGCACGGCGCGCGGGGGTCCAAAAAATCAAAGTGCTCCGAAAAGCACACGGAGGCGTCCCGAAACCTCCATGTATCGAGGCAAGAGCATGTGCAAAGAAGGCCAAGAAAATTCCATGCGTGGGCCAAATTTGCCCAAGGCACCGTATCTTGACGCGTTAAGCCTGTGGCACGGCGCGCGGGGGTCGAAAAAATCAAAGTGCTCCGAAAAGCACACGGAGGCGTCCCGAAACCTCCATGTATCGAGGCAAGAGCATGTGCAAAGAGGGCCAAGAAAATTCCATGCCTGGTCCAAATTTGCCCAAGGCACCGTATCTTGACGCGTTAAGCCCGTGGCACGGCGCGGGGATGTCGAAAAATCAAAGTGCTCCGAAAAGCACACGGAGGCGTCCTGAAACCTCCATGTATCGAGGCAAGAGCATGGGCAAAGAAGGCCAAGAAAATTCCATGCGTGGGCCAAATTTGCCCAAGGCACCGTATCTTGACGCGTTAAGCCCGAGGCACGGCGCGCCGGGGTCAAAAAAAATCAAAGTGCTCCAAAAAGCACATGGAGGAGTCCCGAAACCTCTATGTATCGAGGCAAGAGCATGGGCAAAGAAGGCCATGAAAATTCCATGTGTGGGCCAAATTTGCCCAAGGCACCGTATCTTGACGCATTAAGCCCGTGACACGGCGCGCGGGGGTCAAAAAAAATCAAAGTGCTCCAAAAAGCACACGGAGGCGTCCCGAAACCTCTATGTATCGAGGCAAGAGCATGGGCAAAGAAGGCCAAGAAAATTCCATGTGTGGTCCAAATTTGCCAAAGGCACCGTATCTTGACGCGTTAAGCCCGTGGCACGGCGCGCGGGGGTCCAAAAAATCAAAGTGCTCCGAAAAGCACACGGAGGCGTCCCGAAACCTCCATGTATCGAGGCAAGAGCATGTGCAAAGAAGGCCAAGAAAATTCCATGCGTGGGCCAAATTTGAACAAGGCACCGTATCTTGACGCGTTAAGCCCGTGGCACGGCGCGCGGGGGTCGAAAAAATCAAAGTGCTCCGAAAAGCACACGGAGGCGTCCCGAAACCTCCATGTATCGAGGCAAGAGCATGTGCAAAGAGGGCCAAGAAAATTCCATGCCTGGTCCAAATTTGCCCAAGGCACCGTATCTTGACGCGTTAACCCCGTGGCACGGCGCGCGGGGGTCGAAAAAATCAAAGTGCTCCGAAAAGCACATGGAGGCGTCCCGAAACCTCCATGTAGGCGTCCCGAAACCTCCATGTATCGAGGCAAGAGCATGTGCAAAGAAGGCCAAGAAAATTCCATGCGTAGGCCAAATTTGCCCAAGGCACCGTATCTTGACGCGTTAAGCCCGTGGCACGCCGCGGGGGGGTCGAAAAATCAAAGTGCTCCGAAAAGCACACGGAGGCGTCCTGAAACCTCCATGTATCGAGGCAAGAGCATGGGCAAAGAAGGCCAAGAAAATTCCATGCGTGGGCCAAATTTGCCCAAGGCACCGTATCTTGACGCGTTAAGCCCGTGGCACGGCGCGCGGGGGTCGAAAAAATCAAAGTGCTCCGAAAAGCACACGGAGGCGTCCCGAAACCTCCATGTAGGCGTCCCGAAACCTCCATGTATCGAGGAAAGAACATGTGCAAAGAAGGCCAAGAAAATTCCATGCGTAGGCCAAATTTGCCCAAGGCACCGTATCTTGACGCGTTAAGCCCGTGGCACGCCGCGGGGGGGTCGAAAAATCAAAGTGCTCCGAAAAGCACACGGAGGCGTCCTGAAACCTCCATGTATCGAGGCAAGAGCATGGGCAAAGAAGGCCAAGAAAATTCCATGCGTGGGCCAAATTTGCCCAAGGCACCGTATCTTGACGCGTTAAGCCCGAGGCACGGCGCGCGGGGGTCAAAAAAAATCAAAGTGCTCCAAAAAGCACATGGAGGAGTCCCGAAACCTCTATGTATCGAGGCAAGAGCATGGGCAAAGAAGGCCAAGAAAATTCCATGTGTGGGCCAAATTTGCCCAAGGCACCGTATCTTGACGCATTAAGCCCGTGACACGGCGCGCGGGGGTCAAAAAAAATCAAAGTGCTCCAAAAAGCACACGGAGGCGTCCCGAAACCTCTATGTATCGAGGCAAGAGCATGGGCAAAGAAGGCCAAGAAAATTCCATGTGTGGTCCAAATTTGCCAAAGGAACCGTATCTTGACGCGTTAAGCCCGTGGCACGGCGCGCGGGGGTCCAAAAAATCAAAGTGCTCCGAAAAGCACACGGAGGCGTCCCGAAACCTCCATGTATCGAGGCAAGAGCATGTGCAAAGAAGGCCAAGAAAATTCCATGCGTGGGCCAAATTTGCCCAAGGCACCGTATCTTGACGCGTTAAGCCCGTGGCACGGCGCGCGGGGGTCTAAAAAATCAAAGTGCTCCGAAAAGCACACGGAGGCGTCCCGAAACCTCCATGTATCGAGGCAAGAGCATGTGCAAAGAGGGCCAAGAAAATTCCATGCCTGGTCCAAATTTGCCCAAGGCACCGTATCTTGACGCGTTAAGCCCGTGGCACGGCGCGCGGGGGTCGAAAAAATCAAAGTGCTCCGAAAAGCACACGGAGGCGTCCCGAAACCTCCATGTAGGCGTCCCGAAACCTCCATGTATCGAGGAAAGAGCATGTGCAAAGAAGGCCAAGAAAATTCCATGCGTAGGCCAAATTTGCCCAAGGCACCGTATCTTGACGCGTTAAGCCTGTAGCACGGCGCGCGGGGGTCCAAAAAATCAAAGTGCTCCGAAAAGCACACGGAGGCGTCCCGAAACCTCCATGTATCGAGGCAAGAGCATGTGCAAAGAAGGCCAAGAAAATTCCATGCGTGGGCCAAATTTGCCCAAGGCACCGTATCTTGACGCGTTAAGCCTGTGGCACGGCGCGCGGGGGTCGAAAAAATCAAAGTGCTCCGAAAATCACACGGAGGCGTCCCGAAACCTCCATGTATCGAGGCAAGAGCATGTGCAAAGAGGGCCAAGAAAATTCCATGCCTGGTCCAAATTTGCCCAAGGCACCGTATCTTGACGCGTTAAGCCCGTGGCACGGCGCGCGGGGGTCGAAAAAATCAAAGTGCTCCGAAAAGCACACGGAGGCGTCCCGAAACCTCCATGTAGGCGTCCCGAAACCTCCATGTATCGAGGCAAGAGCATGTGCAAAGAAGGCCAAGAAAATTCCATGCGTAGGCCAAATTTGCCCAAGGCACCGTATCTTGACGCGTTAAGCCCGTGGCACGGCGCGGGGGGGTCGAAAAATCAAAGTGCTCCGAAAAGCACACGGAGGCGTCCTGAAACCTCCATGTATCGAGGCAAGATCATGGGCAAAGAAGGCCAAGAAAATTGCATGCGTGGGCCAAATTTGCCCAAGGCACCGTATCTTGACGCGTTAAGCCCGAGGCACGGCGCGCGGGGGTCAAAAAAAATCAAAGTGCTCCAAAAAGCACATGGAGGAGTCCCGAAACCTCTATGTATCGAGGCAAGAGCATGGGCAAAGAAGGCCAAGAAAATTCCATGTGTGGGCCAAATTTGCCCAAGGCACCGTATCTTGACGCATTAAGCCCGTGACACGGCGCGCGGGGGTCAAAAAAAATCAAAGTGCTCCAAAAAGCACACGGAGGCGTCCCGAAACCTCTATGTATCGTGGCAAGAGCATGGGCAAAGAAGGCCAAGAAAATTCCATGTGTGGTCCAAATTTGCCAAAGGCACCGTATCTTGACGCGTTAAGCCCGTGGCACGGCGCGCGGGGGTCCAAAAAATCAAAGTGCTCCGAAAAGCACACGGAGGCGTCCCGAAACCTCCATGTATCGAGGCAAGAGCATGTGCAAAGAAGGCCAAGAAAATTCCATGCGTGGGCCAAATTTGCCCAAGGCACCGTATCTTGACGCGTTAAGCCCGTGGCACGGCGCGCGGGGGTCGAAAAAATCAAAGTGCTCCGAAAAGCACACGGAGGCGTCCCGAAACCTCCATGTATCGAGGCAAGAGCATGTGCAAAGAGGGCCAAGAAAATTCCATGCCTGGTCCAAATTTGCCCAAGGCACCGTATCTTGACGCGTTAAGCCCGTGGCACGGCGCGCGGGGGTCGAAAAAATCAAAGTGCTCCGAAAAGCACACGGAGGCGTCCCGAAACCTCCATGTAGGCGTCCCGAAACCTCCATGTATCGAGGAAAGAGCATGTGCAAAGAAGGCCAAGAAAATTCCATGCGTAGGCCAAATTTGCCCAAGGCACCGTATCTTGACGCGTTAAGCCCGTGGCACGGCGCGCGGGGGTCTAAAAAATCAAAGTGCTCCGAAAAGCACACGGAGGCATCCCGAAACCTCCATGTATCGAGGCAAGAGCATGTGCAAAGAGGGCCAAGAAAATTCCATGCCTGGGCCAAATTTGCCCAAGGTACCGTATCTTGACGCGTTAAGCCCGTGGCACGGCGCGCGGGGGTCGAAAAAATCAAAGTGCTTCGAAAAGCACACGGAGGCGTCCCGAAACCTCCATGTAGGCGTCCCGAAACCTCCATGTATCGAGGCAAGAGCATGTGCAAAGAAGGCCAAGAAAATTCCATGCGTAGGCCAAATTTGCCCAAGGCACCGTATCTTGACGCGTTAAGCCCGTGGCACGGCGCGCGGGGGTCCAAAAAATCAAAGTGCTCCGAAAAGCACACGGAGGCGTCCCGAAACCTCCATGTATCGAGGCAAGAGCATGGGTAAAGAAGGCCAAGAAAATTCCATGTGAGGGCCAAATTTTCCCAAGGCACCGTATCTTGACGCGTTAAGCCCGTGGCACGGCGCGCGGGGGTCGAAAAAATCAAAGTGCTCCGAAAAGCACACGGAGGCGTCCCGAAACCTCCATGTAGGCGTCCCGAAACCTCCATGTATCGAGGCAAGAGCATGTGCAAAGAAGGCCAAGAAAATTCCATGCGTAGGCCAAATTTGCCCAAGGCACCGTATCTTGACGCGTTAAGCCCGTGGCACGGCGCGCGGGGGTCCAAAAAATCAAAGTGCTCCGAAAAGCACACGGAGGCGTCCCGAAACCTCCATGTATCGAGGCAAGAGCATGGGTAAAGAAGGCCAAGAAAATTCCTTGCGTGGGCCAAATTTGCCCAAGGCACCGTATCTTGACGCGTTAAGTCAGTGGCACGGCGCGCGGGGGTCGAAAAAATCAAAGTGCTCCGAAAAGCACACGGAGGCGTCCCGAAACCTCCATGTATCGAGGCAAGAGCATGTGCAAAGAGGGCCAAGAAAATTCCATGCCTGGGCCAAATTTGCCCAAGGCACCGTATCTTGACGCGTTAAGCCCGTGGCACGGCGCGCGGGGTTCGAAAAAATCAAAGTGCTCCGAAAAGCACACGGAGGCGTCCCGAAACCTCCATGTATCAAGGCAAGAGCATGTGCAAAGAGGGCCAAGAAAATTCCATGCCTGGGCCAAATTTGCCCAAGGCACCGTATCTTGACGCGTTAAGCCCGTGGCACGGCGCGCGGGGGTCGAAAAAATCAAAGTGCTCCGAAAAGCACACGGAGGCGTCCCGAAACCTCTATGTAGGCGTCCCGAAACCTCCATGTATCGAGGCAAGAGCATGTGCAAAGAAGGCCAAGAAAATTCCATGCGTAGGCCAAATTTGCCCAAGGCACCGTATCTTGACGCGTTAAGCCCGTGGCACCGCGCGGGGGGGTCGAAAAATCAAAGTGCTCCGAAAAGCACACGGAGGCGTCCTGAAACCTCCATGTATCGAGGCAAGAGCATGGGCAAAGAAGGCCAAGAAAATTCCATGCGTGGGCCAAATTTGCCCAAGGCACCGTATCTTGACGCGTTAAGCCCGAGGCACGGCGCGCGGGGGTCAAAAAAAATCAAAGTGCTCCAAAAAGCACATGGAGGAGTCCCGAAACCTCTATGTATCGAGGCAAGAGCATGGGCAAAGAAGGCCAAGAAAATTCCATGTGTGGGCCAAATTTGCCCAAGGCACCGTATCTTGACGCATTAAGCCCGTGACACGGCGCGCGGGGGTCAAAAAAAATCAAAGTGCTCCACGGAGGCGTCCCGAAACCTCTATGTATCGAGGCAAGAGCATGGGCAAAGAAGGCCAAGAAAATTCCATGTGTGGTCCAAAATTTGCCAAAGGCACCGTATCTTGACGCGTTAAGCCCGTGGCACGGCGCGCGGGGGTCCAAAAAATCAAAGTGCTCCGAAAAGCACACGGAGGCGTCCCGAAACCTCCATGTATCGAGGCAAGAGCATGTGCAAAGAGGGCCAAGAAAATTCCATGCCTGGGCCAAATTTGCCCAAGGCACCGTATCTTGACGTGTTAAGCCCGTGGCACGGCGCGCGGGGGTCGAAAAAAATCAAAGTGCTCCGAAAAGCACATGGAGGCGTCCCGAAACCTCCATGTAGGCGTCCCGAAACCTCCATGTATCGAGGAAAGAACATGTGCAAAGAAGGCCAAGAAAATTCCATGCGTAGGCCAAATTTGCCCAAGGCACCGTATCTTGACGCGTTAAGCCCGTGGCACGCCGCGGCGGGGTCGAAAAATCAAAGTGCTCCGAAAAGCACACGGAGGCGTCCTGAAACCTCCATGTATCGAGGCAAGAGCATGGGCAAAGAAGGCCAAGAAAAATTCCATGCGTGGGCCAAATTTGCCCAAGGCACCGTATCTTGACGCGTTAAGCCCGAGGCACGGCGCGCGGGGGTCAAAAAAAAATCAAAGTGCTCCAAAAAGCACATGGAGGAGTCCCGAAACCTCTATGTATCGAGGCAAGAGCATGGGCAAAGAAGGCCAAGAAAATTCCCATGTGTGGGCCAAATTTGCCCAAGGCACCGTATCTTGACGCATTAAGCCCGTGACACGGCGCGCGGGGGTCAAAAAAAATCAAAGTGCTCCAAAAAGCACACGGAGGCGTCCCGAAACCTCTATGTAATCGAGGCAAGAGCATGGGCAAAGAAGGCCAAGAAAATTCCATGTGTGGTCCAAATTTGCCAAAGGCACCGTATCTTGACGCGTTAAGCCCGTGGCACGGCGCGCGGGGGTCCAAAAAATCAAAGTGCTCCGAAAAGCACACGGAGGCGTCCCGAAACCTCCATGTATCGAGGCAAGAGCATGTGCAAAGAAGGCCAAGAAAATTCCATGCGTGGGCCAAAATTTGCCCAAGGCACCGTATCTTGACGCGTTTAAGCCCGTGGCACGGCGCGCGGGGGTCTAAAAAATCAAAGTGCTCCGAAAAGCACACGGAGGCGTCCCGAAACCTCCATGTATCGAGGCAAGAGCATGTGCAAAGAGGGCCAAGAAAATTCCCATGCCTGGGCCAAATTTGCCCAAGGTACCGTATCTTGACGCGTTAAGCCCGTGGCACGGCGCGCGGGGGTCGAAAAAATCAAAGTGCTCCGAAAAGCACACGGAGGCGTCCCGAAGAAACCTCCATGTATCGAGGCAAGAGCATGTGCAAAGAGGGCCAAGAAAATTCCATGCCTGGTCCAAATTTGCCCAAGGCACCGTATCTTGACGCGTTAAGCCCGTGGCACGGCGCGCGGGGGTCGAAAAAATCAAAGTGCTCCGAAAAGCACACGGAGGCGTCCCGAAACCTCCATGTAGGCGTCCCGAAACCTCCATGTATCGAGGAAAGAGCATGTGCAAAGAAGGCCAAGAAAATTCCATGCGTAGGCCAAATTTGCCCAAGGCACCGTATCTTGACGCGTTAAGCCTGTAGCACGGCGCGCGGGGGTCCAAAAAATCAAAGTGCTCCGAAAAGCACACGGAGGCGTCCCGAAACCTCCATGTATCGAGGCAAGAGCATGTGCAAAGAAGGCCAAGAAAATTCCATGCGTGGGCCAAATTTGCCCAAGGCACCGTATCTTGACGCGTTAAGCCTGTGGCACGGCGCGCGGGGGTCGAAAAAATCAAAGTGCTCCGAAAAGCACACGGAGGCGTCCCGAAACCTCCATGTATCGAGGCAAGAGCATGTGCAAAGAGGGCCAAGAAAATTCCATGCCTGGTCCAAATTTGCCCAAGGCACCGTATCTTGACGCGTTAAGCCCATGGCACGGCGCGGGGATGTCGAAAAATCAAAGTGCTCCGAAAAGCACACGGAGGCGTCCTGAAACCTCCATGTATCGAGGCAAGAGCATGGGCAAAGAAGGCCAAGAAAATTCCATGCGTGGGCCAAATTTGCCCAAGGCACCGTATCTTGACGCGTTAAGCCCGAGGCACGGCGCGCGGGGGTCAAAAAAAATCAAAGTGCTCCAAAAAGCACATGGAGGAGTCCCGAAACCTCTATGTATCGAGGCAAGAGCATGGGCAAAGAAGGCCAAGAAAATTCCATGTGTGGGCCAAATTTGCCCAAGGCACCGTATCTTGACGCATTAAGCCCGTGACACGGCGCGCGGGGGTCAAAAAAAATCAAAGTGCTCCAAAAAGCACACGGAGGCGTCCCGAAACCTCTATGTATCGAGGCAAGAGCATGGGCAAAGAAGGCCAAGAAAATTCCATGTGTGGTCCAAATTTGCCAAAGGCACCGTATCTTGACGCGTTAAGCCCGTGGCACGGCGCGCGGGGGTCCAAAAAATCAAAGTGCTCCGAAAAGCACACGGAGGCGTCCCGAAACCTCCATGTATCGAGGCAAGAGCATGTGCAAAGAGGGCCAAGAAAATTCCATGCCTGGGCCAAATTTGCCCAAGGCACCGTATCTTGACGTGTTAAGCCCGTGGCACGGCGCGCGGGGGTCGAAAAAATCAAAGTGCTCCGAAAAGCACATGGAGGCGTCCCGAAACCTCCATGTAGGCGTCCCGAAACCTCCATGTATCGAGGAAAGAACATGTGCAAAGAAGGCCAAGAAAATTCCATGCGTAGCCAAATTTGCCCAAGGCACCGTATCTTGACGCGTTAAGCCCGTGGCACGCCGCGGCGGGGTCGAAAAATCAAAGTGCTCCGAAAAGCACACGGAGGCGTCCTGAAACCTCCATGTATCGAGGCAAGAGCATGGGCAAAGAAGGCCAAGAAAATTCCATGCGTGGGCCAAATTTGCCCAAGGCACCGTATCTTGACGCGTTAAGCCCGAAGGCACGGCGCGCGGGGGTCAAAAAAAATCAAAGTGCTCCAAAAAGCACATGGAGGAGTCCCGAAACCTCTATGTATCGAGGCAAGAGCATGGGCAAAGAAGGCCAAGAAAATTCCATGTGTGGGCCAAATTTGCCCAAGGCACCGTATCTTGACGCATTAAGCCCGTGACACGGGCACGCGCGGGGGTCAAAAAAAAAATCAAAGTGCTCCAAAAAGCACACGGAGGCGTCCGAAACCTCTATGTATCGAGGCAAGAGCATGGGCAAAGAAGGCCAAGAAAATTCCATGTGTGGTCCAAATTTGCCAAAGGCACCGTATACTTGACGCGTTAAGCCCGTGGCACGGCGCGCGCGGGGGTCCAAAAAATCAAAGTGCTCCGAAAAGCACACGGAGGCGTCCCGAAACCTCCATGTATCGAGGCAAGAGCATGTGCAAAGAAGGCCAAGAAAATTCCATGCGTGGGCCAAATTTGCCCAAGGCACCGTATCTTGACGCGTTAAGCCCGTGGCACGGCGCGCGGGGGTCTAAAAAATCAAAGTGCTCCGAAAAGCACACGGAGGCGTCCCGAAACCCTCCATGTATCGAGGCAAGAGCATGTGCAAAGAGGGCCAAGAAAATTCCATGCCTGGGCCAAATTTGCCCAAGGTACCGTATCTTGACGCGTTAAGCCCGTGGCACGGCGCAGCGGGGGTCGAAAAAATCAAAGTGCTCCGAAAAGCACACGGAGGCGTCCCGAAGAAACCTCCATGTATCGAGGCAAAGAGCATGTGCAAAGAGGGCCAAGAAAATTCCATGCCTGGTCCAAATTTGCCCAAGGCACCGTATCTTGACGCGTTAAGCCCGTGGCACGGCGCGCGGGGGTCGAAAAAATCAAAGTGCTCCGAAAAGCACACGGAGGCGTCCCGAAACCTCCATGTAGGCGTCCCGAAACCTCCATGTATCGAGGAAAGAGCATGTGCAAAGAAGGCCAAGAAAATTCCATGCGTAGGCCAAATTTGCCCAAGGCACCGTATCTTGACGCGTTAAGCCTGTAGCACGGCGCGCGGGGGTCCAAAAAATCAAAGTGCTCCGAAAAGCACACGGAGGCGTCCCGAAACCTCCATGTATCGAGGCAAGAGCATGTGCAAAGAAGGCCAAGAAAATTCCATGCGTGGGCCAAATTTGCCCAAGGCACCGTATCTTGACGCGTTAAGCCTGTGGCACGGCGCGCGGGGGTCGAAAAAATCAAAGTGCTCCGAAAAGCACACGGAGGCGTCCCGAAACCTCCATGTATCGAGGCAAGAGCATGTGCAAAGAGGGCCAAGAAAATTCCATGCCTGGTCCAAATTTGCCCAAGGCACCGTATCTTGACGCGTTAAGCCCGTGGCACGGCGCGGGGATGTCGAAAAATCAAAGTGCTCCGAAAAGCACACGGAGGCGTCCTGAAACCTCCATGTATCGAGGCAAGAGCATGGGCAAAGAAGGCCAAGAAAATTCCATGCGTGGGCCAAATTTGCCCAAGGCACCGTATCTTGACGCGTTAAGCCCGAGGCACGGCGCGCGGGGGTCAAAAAAAATCAAAGTGCTCCAAAAAGCACATGGAGGAGTCCCGAAACCTCTATGTATCGAGGCAAGAGCATGGGCAAAGAAGGCCATGAAAATTCCATGTGTGGGCCAAATTTGCCCAAGGCACCGTATCTTGACGCATTAAGCCCGTGACACGGCGCGCGGGGGTCAAAAAAAATCAAAGTGCTCCAAAAAGCACACGGAGGCGTCCCGAAACCTCTATGTATCGAGGCAAGAGCATGGGCAAAGAAGGCCAAGAAAATTCCATGTGTGGTCCAAATTTGCCAAAGGCACCGTATCTTGACGCGTTAAGCCCGTGGCACGGCGCGCGGGGGTCCAAAAAATCAAAGTGCTCCGAAAAGCACACGGAGGCGTCCCGAAACCTCCATGTATCGAGGCAAGAGCATGTGCAAAGAAGGCCAAGAAAATTCCATGCGTGGGCCAAATTTGAACAAGGCACCGTATCTTGACGCGTTAAGCCCGTGGCACGGCGCGCGGGGGTCGAAAAAATCAAAGTGCTCCGAAAAGCACACGGAGGCGTCCCGAAACCTCCATGTATCGAGGCAAGAGCATGTGCAAAGAGGGCCAAGAAAATTCCATGCCTGGTCCAAATTTGCCCAAGGCACCGTATCTTGACGCGTTAACCCCGTGGCACGGCGCGCGGGGGTCGAAAAAATCAAAGTGCTCCGAAAAGCACATGGAGGAGTCCCGAAACCTCTATGTATCGAGGCAAGAGCATGGGCAAAGAAGGCCAAGAAAATTCCATGTGTGGGCCAAATTTGCCCAAGGCACCGTATCTTGACGCATTAAGCCCGTGACACGGCGCGCGGGGGTCAAAAAAAATCAAAGTGCTCCAAAAAGCACACGGAGGCGTCCCGAAACCTCTATGTATCGAGGCAAGAGCATGGGCAAAGAAGGCCAAGAAAATTCCATGTGTGGTCCAAATTTGCCAAAGGCACCGTATCTTGACGCGTTAAGCCCGTGGCACGGCGCGCGGGGGTCCAAAAAATCAAAGTGCTCCGAAAAGCACACGGAGGCGTCCCGAAACCTCCATGTATCGAGGCAAGAGCATGTGCAAAGAGGGCCAAGAAAATTCCATGCCTGGGCCAAATTTGCCCAAGGCACCGTATCTTGACGTGTTAAGCCCGTGGCACGGCGCGCGGGGGTCGAAAAAATCAAAGTGCTCCGAAAAGCACATGGAGGCGTCCCGAAACCTCCATGTAGGCGTCCCGAAACCTCCATGTATCGAGGAAAGAACATGTGCAAAGAAGGCCAAGAAAATTCCATGCGTAGGCCAAATTTGCCCAAGGCACCGTATCTTGACGCGTTAAGCCCGTGGCACGCCGCGGCGGGGTCGAAAAATCAAAGTGCTCCGAAAAGCACACGGAGGCGTCCTGAAACCTCCATGTATCGAGGCAAGAGCATGGGCAAAGAAGGCCAAGAAAATTCCATGCGTGGGCCAAATTTGCCCAAGGCACCGTATCTTGACGCGTTAAGCCCGAGGCACGGCGCGCGGGGGTCAAAAAAAATCAAAGTGCTCCAAAAAGCACATGGAGGAGTCCCGAAACCTCTATGTATCGAGGCAAGAGCATGGGCAAAGAAGGCCAAGAAAATTCCATGTGTGGGCCAAATTTGCCCAAGGCACCGTATCTTGACGCATTAAGCCCGTGACACGGCGCGCGGGGGTCAAAAAAAATCAAAGTGCTCCAAAAAGCACACGGAGGCGTCCCGAAACCTCTATGTATCGAGGCAAGAGCATGGGCAAAGAAGGCCAAGAAAATTCCATGTGTGGTCCAAATTTGCCAAAGGCACCGTATCTTGACGCGTTAAGCCCGTGGCACGGCGCGCGGGGGTCCAAAAAATCAAAGTGCTCCGAAAAGCACACGGAGGCGTCCCGAAACCTCCATGTATCGAGGCAAGAGCATGTGCAAAGAAGGCCAAGAAAATTCCATGCGTGGGCCAAATTTGCCCAAGGCACCGTATCTTGACGCGTTAAGCCCGTGGCACGGCGCGCGGGGGTCTAAAAAATCAAAGTGCTCCGAAAAGCACACGGAGGCGTCCCGAAACCTCCATGTATCGAGGCAAGAGCATGTGCAAAGAGGGCCAAGAAAATTCCATGCCTGGGCCAAATTTGCCCAAGGTACCGTATCTTGACGCGTTAAGCCCGTGGCACGGCGCGCGGGGGTCGAAAAAATCAAAGTGCTCCGAAAAGCACACGGAGGCGTCCCGAAGAAACCTCCATGTATCGAGGCAAGAGCATGTGCAAAGAGGGCCAAGAAAATTCCATGCCTGGTCCAAATTTGCCCAAGGCACCGTATCTTGACGCGTTAAGCCCGTGGCACGGCGCGCGGGGGTCGAAAAAATCAAAGTGCTCCGAAAAGCACACGGAGGCGTCCCGAAACCTCCATGTAGGCGTCCCGAAACCTCCATGTATCGAGGAAAGAGCATGTGCAAAGAAGGCCAAGAAAATTCCATGCGTAGGCCAAATTTGCCCAAGGCACCGTATCTTGACGCGTTAAGCCTGTAGCACGGCGCGCGGGGGTCCAAAAAATCAAAGTGCTCCGAAAAGCACACGGAGGCGTCCCGAAACCTCCATGTATCGAGGCAAGAGCATGTGCAAAGAAGGCCAAGAAAATTCCATGCGTGGGCCAAATTTGCCCAAGGCACCGTATCTTGACGCGTTAAGCCTGTGGCACGGCGCGCGGGGGTCGAAAAAATCAAAGTGCTCCGAAAAGCACACGGAGGCGTCCCGAAACCTCCATGTATCGAGGCAAGAGCATGTGCAAAGAGGGCCAAGAAAATTCCATGCCTGGTCCAAATTTGCCCAAGGCACCGTATCTTGACGCGTTAAGCCCATGGCACGGCGCGGGGATGTCGAAAAATCAAAGTGCTCCGAAAAGCACACGGAGGCGTCCTGAAACCTCCATGTATCGAGGCAAGAGCATGGGCAAAGAAGGCCAAGAAAATTCCATGCGTGGGCCAAATTTGCCCAAGGCACCGTATCTTGACGCGTTAAGCCCGAGGCACGGCGCGCGGGGGTCAAAAAAAATCAAAGTGCTCCAAAAAGCACATGGAGGAGTCCCGAAACCTCTATGTATCGAGGCAAGAGCATGGGCAAAGAAGGCCAAGAAAATTCCATGTGTGGGCCAAATTTGCCCAAGGCACCGTATCTTGACGCATTAAGCCCGTGACACGGCGCGCGGGGGTCAAAAAAAATCAAAGTGCTCCAAAAAGCACACGGAGGCGTCCCGAAACCTCTATGTATCGAGGCAAGAGCATGGGCAAAGAAGGCCAAGAAAATTCCATGTGTGGTCCAAATTTGCCAAAGGCACCGTATCTTGACGCGTTAAGCCCGTGGCACGGCGCGCGGGGGTCCAAAAAATCAAAGTGCTCCGAAAAGCACACGGAGGCGTCCCGAAACCTCCATGTATCGAGGCAAGAGCATGTGCAAAGAGGGCCAAGAAAATTCCATGCCTGGGCCAAATTTGCCCAAGGCACCGTATCTTGACGTGTTAAGCCCGTGGCACGGCGCGCGGGGGTCGAAAAAATCAAAGTGCTCCGAAAAGCACATGGAGGCGTCCCGAAACCTCCATGTAGGCGTCCCGAAACCTCCATGTATCGAGGAAAGAACATGTGCAAAGAAGGCCAAGAAAATTCCATGCGTAGGCCAAATTTGCCCAAGGCACCGTATCTTGACGCGTTAAGCCCGTGGCACGCCGCGGCGGGGTCGAAAAATCAAAGTGCTCCGAAAAGCACACGGAGGCGTCCTGAAACCTCCATGTATCGAGGCAAGAGCATGGGCAAAGAAGGCCAAGAAAATTCCATGCGTGGGCCAAATTTGCCCAAGGCACCGTATCTTGACGCGTTAAGCCCGAGGCACGGCGCGCGGGGGTCAAAAAAAATCAAAGTGCTCCAAAAAGCACATGGAGGAGTCCCGAAACCTCTATGTATCGAGGCAAGAGCATGGGCAAAGAAGGCCAAGAAAATTCCATGTGTGGGCCAAATTTGCCCAAGGCACCGTATCTTGACGCATTAAGCCCGTGACACGGCGCGCGGGGGTCAAAAAAAATCAAAGTGCTCCAAAAAGCACACGGAGGCGTCCCGAAACCTCTATGTATCGAGGCAAGAGCATGGGCAAAGAAGGCCAAGAAAATTCCATGTGTGGTCCAAATTTGCCAAAGGCACCGTATCTTGACGCGTTAAGCCCGTGGCACGGCGCGCGGGGGTCCAAAAAATCAAAGTGCTCCGAAAAGCACACGGAGGCGTCCCGAAACCTCCATGTATCGAGGCAAGAGCATGTGCAAAGAAGGCCAAGAAAATTCCATGCGTGGGCCAAATTTGCCCAAGGCACCGTATCTTGACGCGTTAAGCCCGTGGCACGGCGCGCGGGGGTCTAAAAAATCAAAGTGCTCCGAAAAGCACACGGAGGCGTCCCGAAACCTCCATGTATCGAGGCAAGAGCATGTGCAAAGAGGGCCAAGAAAATTCCATGCCTGGGCCAAATTTGCCCAAGGTACCGTATCTTGACGCGTTAAGCCCGTGGCACGGCGCGCGGGGGTCGAAAAAATCAAAGTGCTCCGAAAAGCACACGGAGGCGTCCCGAAGAAACCTCCATGTATCGAGGCAAGAGCATGTGCAAAGAGGGCCAAGAAAATTCCATGCCTGGTCCAAATTTGCCCAAGGCACCGTATCTTGACGCGTTAAGCCCGTGGCACGGCGCGCGGGGGTCGAAAAAATCAAAGTGCTCCGAAAAGCACACGGAGGCGTCCCGAAACCTCCATGTATCGAGGCAAGAGCATGTGCAAAGAAGGCCAAGAAAATTCCATGCGTGGGCCAAATTTGAACAAGGCACCGTATCTTGACGCGTTAAGCCCGTGGCACGGCGCGCGGGGGTCGAAAAAATCAAAGTGCTCCGAAAAGCACACGGAGGCGTCCCGAAACCTCTATGTATCGAGGCAAGAGCATGGGCAAAGAAGGCCAAGAAAATTCCATGTGTGGTCCAAATTTGCCAAAGGCACCGTATCTTGACGCGTTAAGCCCGTGGCACGGCGCGCGGGGGTCCAAAAAATCAAAGTGCTCCGAAAAGCACACGGAGGCGTCCCGAAACCTCCATGTATCGAGGCAAGAGCATGTGCAAAGAAGGCCAAGAAAATTCCATGCGTGGGCCAAATTTGAACAAGGCACCGTATCTTGACGCGTTAAGCCCGTGGCACGGCGCGCGGGGGTCGAAAAAATCAAAGTGCTCCGAAAAGCACACGGAGGCGTCCCGAAACCTCCATGTATCGAGGCAAGAGCATGTGCAAAGAGGGCCAAGAAAATTCCATGCCTGGTCCAAATTTGCCCAAGGCACCGTATCTTGACGCGTTAACCCCGTGGCACGGCGCGCGGGGGTCGAAAAAATCAAAGTGCTCCGAAAAGCACATGGAGGCGTCCCGAAACCTCCATGTAGGCGTCCCGAAACCTCCATGTATCGAGGCAAGAGCATGTGCAAAGAAGGCCAAGAAAATTCCATGCGTAGGCCAAATTTGCCCAAGGCACCGTATCTTGACGCGTTAAGCCCGTGGCACGCCGCGGGGGGGTCGAAAAATCAAAGTGCTCCGAAAAGCACACGGAGGCGTCCTGAAACCTCCATGTATCGAGGCAAGAGCATGGGCAAAGAAGGCCAAGAAAATTCCATGCGTGGGCCAAATTTGCCCAAGGCACCGTATCTTGACGCGTTAAGCCCGAGGCACGGCGCGCGGGGGTCAAAAAAAATCAAAGTGCTCCAAAAAGCACATGGAGGAGTCCCGAAACCTCTATGTATCGAGGCAAGAGCATGGGCAAAGAAGGCCAAGAAAATTCCATGTGTGGGCCAAATTTGCCCAAGGCACCGTATCTTGACGCATTAAGCCCGTGACACGGCGCGCGGGGGTCAAAAAAAATCAAAGTGCTCCAAAAAGCACACGGAGGCGTCCCGAAACCTCTATGTATCGAGGCAAGAGCATGGGCAAAGAAGGCCAAGAAAATTCCATGTGTGGTCCAAATTTGCCAAAGGAACCGTATCTTGACGCGTTAAGCCCGTGGCACGGCGCGCGGGGGTCCAAAAAATCAAAGTGCTCCGAAAAGCACACGGAGGCGTCCCGAAACCTCCATGTATCGAGGCAAGAGCATGTGCAAAGAAGGCCAAGAAAATTCCATGCGTGGGCCAAATTTGCCCAAGGCACCGTATCTTGACGCGTTAAGCCCGTGGCACGGCGCGCGGGGGTCTAAAAAATCAAAGTGCTCCGAAAAGCACACGGAGGCGTCCCGAAACCTCCATGTATCGAGGCAAGAGCATGTGCAAAGAGGGCCAAGAAAATTCCATGCCTGGTCCAAATTTGCCCAAGGCACCGTATCTTGACGCGTTAAGCCCGTGGCACGGCGCGCGGGGGTCCAAAAAATCAAAGTGCTCCGAAAAGCACACGGAGGCGTCCCGAAACCTCCATGTAGGCGTCCCGAAACCTCCATGTATCGAGGAAAGAGCATGTGCAAAGAAGGCCAAGAAAATTCCATGCGTAGGCCAAATTTGCCCAAGGCACCGTATCTTGACGCGTTAAGCCTGTAGCACGGCGCGCGGGGGTCCAAAAAATCAAAGTGCTCCGAAAAGCACACGGAGGCGTCCCGAAACCTCCATGTATCGAGGCAAGAGCATGTGCAAAGAAGGCCAAGAAAATTCCATGCGTGGGCCAAATTTGCCCAAGGCACCGTATCTTGACGCGTTAAGCCTGTGGCACGGCGCGCGGGGGTCGAAAAAATCAAAGTGCTCCGAAAATCACACGGAGGCGTCCCGAAACCTCCATGTATCGAGGCAAGAGCATGTGCAAAGAGGGCCAAGAAAATTCCATGCCTGGTCCAAATTTGCCCAAGGCACCGTATCTTGACGCGTTAAGCCCGTGGCACGGCGCGCGGGGGTCGAAAAAATCAAAGTGCTCCGAAAAGCACACGGAGGCGTCCCGAAACCTCCATGTAGGCGTCCCGAAACCTCCATGTATCGAGGCAAGAGCATGTGCAAAGAAGGCCAAGAAAATTCCATGCGTAGGCCAAATTTGCCCAAGGCACCGTATCTTGACGCGTTAAGCCCGTGGCACGGCGCGGGGGGGTCGAAAAATCAAAGTGCTCCGAAAAGCACACGGAGGCGTCCTGAAACCTCCATGTATCGAGGCAAGATCATGGGCAAAGAAGGCCAAGAAAATTGCATGCGTGGGCCAAATTTGCCCAAGGCACCGTATCTTGACGCGTTAAGCCCGAGGCACGGCGCGCGGGGGTCAAAAAAAATCAAAGTGCTCCAAAAAGCACATGGAGGAGTCCCGAAACCTCTATGTATCGAGGCAAGAGCATGGGCAAAGAAGGCCAAGAAAATTCCATGTGTGGGCCAAATTTGCCCAAGGCACCGTATCTTGACGCATTAAGCCCGTGACACGGCGCGCGGGGGTCAAAAAAAATCAAAGTGCTCCAAAAAGCACACGGAGGCGTCCCGAAACCTCTATGTATCGTGGCAAGAGCATGGGCAAAGAAGGCCAAGAAAATTCCATGTGTGGTCCAAATTTGCCAAAGGCACCGTATCTTGACGCGTTAAGCCCGTGGCACGGCGCGCGGGGGTCCAAAAAATCAAAGTGCTCCGAAAAGCACACGGAGGCGTCCCGAAACCTCCATGTATCGAGGCAAGAGCATGTGCAAAGAAGGCCAAGAAAATTCCATGCGTGGGCCAAATTTGCCCAAGGCACCGTATCTTGACGCGTTAAGCCCGTGGCACGGCGCGCGGGGGTCGAAAAAATCAAAGTGCTCCGAAAAGCACACGGAGGCGTCCCGAAACCTCCATGTATCGAGGCAAGAGCATGTGCAAAGAGGGCCAAGAAAATTCCATGCCTGGTCCAAATTTGCCCAAGGCACCGTATCTTGACGCGTTAAGCCCGTGGCACGGCGCGCGGGGGTCGAAAAAATCAAAGTGCTCCGAAAAGCACACGGAGGCGTCCCGAAACCTCCATGTAGGCGTCCCGAAACCTCCATGTATCGAGGCAAGAGCATGTGCAAAGAAGGCCAAGAAAATTCCATGCGTAGGCCAAATTTGCCCAAGGCACCGTATCTTGACGCGTTAAGCCCGTGGCACGGCGCGGGGGGGTCGAAAAATCAAAGTGCTCCGAAAAGCACACGGAGGCGTCCTGAAACCTCCATGTATCGAGGCAAGAGCATGGGCAAAGAAGGCCAAGAAAATTCCATGCGTGGGCCAAATTTGCCCAAGGCACCGTATCTTGACGCGTTAAGCCCGAGGCACGGCGCGCGGGGGTCAAAAAAAATCAAAGTGCTCCAAAAAGCACATGGAGGAGTCCCGAAACCTCTATGTATCGAGGCAAGAGCATGGGCAAAGAAGGCCAAGAAAATTCCATGTGTGGGCCAAATTTGCCCAAGGCACCGTATCTTGACGCGTTAAGCCCGTGGCACGGCGCGCGGGGGTCCAAAAAATCAAAGTGCTCCGAAAAGCACACGGAGGCGTCCCGAAACCTCCATGTAGGCGTCCCGAAACCTCCATGTATCGAGGCAAGAGCATGTGCAAAGAAGGCCAAGAAAATTCCATGCGTAGGCCAAATTTGCCCAAGGCACCGTATCTTGACGCGTTAAGCCCGTGGCACGGCGCGGGGGGGTCGAAAAATCAAAGTGCTCCGAAAAGCACACGGAGGCGTCCTGAAACCTCCATGTATCGAGGCAAGAGCATGGGCAAAGAAGGCCAAGAAAATTCCATGCGTGGGCCAAATTTGCCCAAGGCACCGTATCTTGACGCGTTAAGCCCGAGGCACGGCGCGCGGGGGTCAAAAAAAATCAAAGTGCTCCAAAAAGCACACGGAGGCGTCCCGAAACCTCTATGTATCGTGGCAAGAGCATGGGCAAAGAAGGCCAAGAAAATTCCATGTGTGGTCCAAATTTGCCAAAGGCACCGTATCTTGACGCGTTAAGCCCGTGGCACGGCGCGCGGGGGTCCAAAAAATCAAAGTGCTCCGAAAAGCACACGGAGGCGTCCCGAAACCTCCATGTATCGAGGCAAGAGCATGTGCAAAGAAGGCCAAGAAAATTCCATGCGTGGGCCAAATTTGCCCAAGGCACCGTATCTTGACGCGTTAAGCCCGTGGCACGGCGCGCGGGGGTCGAAAAAATCAAAGTGCTCCGAAAAGCACACGGAGGCGTCCCGAAACCTCCATGTATCGAGGCAAGAGCATGTGCAAAGAGGGCCAAGAAAATTCCATGCCTGGTCCAAATTTGCCCAAGGCACCGTATCTTGACGCGTTAAGCCCGTGGCACGGCGCGCGGGGGTCGAAAAAATCAAAGTGCTCCGAAAAGCACACGGAGGCGTCCCGAAACCTCCATGTAGGCGTCCCGAAACCTCCATGTATCGAGGCAAGAGCATGTGCAAAGAAGGCCAAGAAAATTCCATGCGTAGGCCAAATTTGCCCAAGGCACCGTATCTTGACGCGTTAAGCCCGTGGCACGGCGCGGGGGGGTCGAAAAATCAAAGTGCTCCGAAAAGCACACGGAGGCGTCCTGAAACCTCCATGTATCGAGGCAAGAGCATGGGCAAAGAAGGCCAAGAAAATTCCATGCGTGGGCCAAATTTGCCCAAGGCACCGTATCTTGACGCGTTAAGCCCGAGGCACGGCGCGCGGGGGTCAAAAAAAATCAAAGTGCTCCAAAAAGCACATGGAGGAGTCCCGAAACCTCTATGTATCGAGGCAAGAGCATGGGCAAAGAAGGCCAAGAAAATTCCATGTGTGGGCCAAATTTGCCCAAGGCACCGTATCTTGACGCATTAAGCCCGTGACACGGCGCGCGGGGGTCAAAAAAAATCAAAGTGCTCCAAAAAGCACACGGAGGCGTCCCGAAACCTCTATGTATCGAGGCAAGAGCATGGGCAAAGAAGGCCAAGAAAATTCCATGTGTGGTCCAAATTTGCCAAAGGCACCGTATCTTGACGCGTTAAGCCCGTGGCACGGCGCGCGGGGGTCTAAAAAATCAAAGTGCTCCGAAAAGCACACGGAGGCGTCCCGAAACCTCCATGTATCGAGGCAAGAGCATGTGCAAAGAAGGCCAAGAAAATTCCATGCGTAGGCCAAATTTGCCCAAGGCACCGTATCTTGACGCGTTAAGCCCGTGGCACGGCGCGGGGGGGTCGAAAAATCAAAGTGCTCCGAAAAGCACACGGAGGCGTCCTGAAACCTCCATGTATCGAGGCAAGAGCATGGGCAAAGAAGGCCAAGAAAATTCCATGCGTGGGCCAAATTTGCCCAAGGCACCGTATCTTGACGCGTTAAGCCCGAGGCACGGCGCGCGGGGGTCAAAAAAAATCAAAGTGCTCCAAAAAGCACACGGAGGCGTCCCGAAACCTCTATGTATCGTGGCAAGAGCATGGGCAAAGAAGGCCAAGAAAATTCCATGTGTGGTCCAAATTTGCCAAAGGCACCGTATCTTGACGCGTTAAGCCCGTGGCACGGCGCGCGGGGGTCCAAAAAATCAAAGTGCTCCGAAAAGCACACGGAGGCGTCCCGAAACCTCCATGTATCGAGGCAAGAGCATGTGCAAAGAAGGCCAAGAAAATTCCATGCGTGGGCCAAATTTGCCCAAGGCACCGTATCTTGACGCGTTAAGCCCGTGGCACGGCGCGCGGGGGTCGAAAAAATCAAAGTGCTCCGAAAAGCACACGGAGGCGTCCCGAAACCTCCATGTATCGAGGCAAGAGCATGTGCAAAGAGGGCCAAGAAAATTCCATGCCTGGTCCAAATTTGCCCAAGGCACCGTATCTTGACGCGTTAAGCCCGTGGCACGGCGCGCGGGGGTCGAAAAAATCAAAGTGCTCCGAAAAGCACACGGAGGCGTCCCGAAACCTCCATGTAGGCGTCCCGAAACCTCCATGTATCGAGGCAAGAGCATGTGCAAAGAAGGCCAAGAAAATTCCATGCGTAGGCCAAATTTGCCCAAGGCACCGTATCTTGACGCGTTAAGCCCGTGGCACGGCGCGGGGGGGTCGAAAAATCAAAGTGCTCCGAAAAGCACACGGAGGCGTCCTGAAACCTCCATGTATCGAGGCAAGAGCATGGGCAAAGAAGGCCAAGAAAATTCCATGCGTGGGCCAAATTTGCCCAAGGCACCGTATCTTGACGCGTTAAGCCCGAGGCACGGCGCGCGGGGGTCAAAAAAAATCAAAGTGCTCCAAAAAGCACATGGAGGAGTCCCGAAACCTCTATGTATCGAGGCAAGAGCATGGGCAAAGAAGGCCAAGAAAATTCCATGTGTGGGCCAAATTTGCCCAAGGCACCGTATCTTGACGCATTAAGCCCGTGACACGGCGCGCGGGGGTCAAAAAAAATCAAAGTGCTCCAAAAAGCACACGGAGGCGTCCCGAAACCTCTATGTATCGAGGCAAGAGCATGGGCAAAGAAGGCCAAGAAAATTCCATGTGTGGTCCAAATTTGCCAAAGGCACCGTATCTTGACGCGTTAAGCCCGTGGCACGGCGCGCGGGGGTCTAAAAAATCAAAGTGCTCCGAAAAGCACACGGAGGCGTCCCGAAACCTCCATGTATCGAGGCAAGAGCATGTGCAAAGAAGGCCAAGAAAATTCCATGCGTGGGCCAAATTTGCCCAAGGCACCGTATCTTGACGCGTTAAGCCCGTGGCACGGCGCGCGGGGGTCTAAAAAATCAAAGTGCTCCGAAAAGCACACGGAGGCGTCCCGAAACCTCCATGTATCGAGGCAAGAGCATGTGCAAAGAGGGCCAAGAAAATTCCATGCCTGGGCCAAATTTGCCCAAGGTACCGTATCTTGACGCGTTAAGCCCGTGGCACGGCGCGCGGGGGTCGAAAAAATCAAAATGCTCCGAAAAGCACACGGAGGCGTCCCGAAACCTCCATGTAGGCGTCCCGAAACCTCCATGTATCGAGGAAAGAGCATGTGCAAAGAAGGCCAAGAAAATTCCATGCGTAGGCCAAATTTGCCCAAGGCACCGTATCTTGACGCGTTAAGCTCGTGGCACGGCGCGCGCGGGTCGAAAAAATCAAAGTGCTCCGAAAAGCACACGGAGGCGTCCCGAAACCTCCATGTATCGAGGCAAGAGCATGTGCAAAGAAGGCCAAGAAAATTCCATGTGAGGGCCAAATTTTCCCAAGGCACCGTATCTTGACGCGTTAAGCCCGTGGCACGGCGCGCGGGGGTCGAAAAAATCAAAGTGCTCCGAAAAGCACACGGAGGCGTCCCGAAACCTCCATCTAGGCGTCCCGAAACCTCCATGTATCGAGGCAAGAGCATGTGCAAAGAAGGCCAAGAAAATTCCATGCGTACGCCAAATTTGCCCAAGGCACCGTATCTTGACGCGTTAAGCCCGTGGCACGGCGCGCGGGGGTCCAAAAAATCAAAGTGCTCCGAAAAGCACACGGAGGCGTCCCGAAACCTCCATGTATCGAGGCAAGAGAATGTGCAAAGAAGGCCAAGAAAATTCCATGCGTGGGCCAAATTTGCCCAAGGCACCGTATCTTGACGCGTTAAGCCCGTGGCACGGCGCGCGGGGGTCGAAAAAATCAAAGTGCTCCGAAAAGCACACGGAGGCGTCCCGAAACCTCCATGTATCGAGGCAAGAGCATGTGCAAAGAGGGCCAAGAAAATTCCATGCCTGGTCCAAATTTGCCCAAGGCACCGTATCTTGACGCGTTAAGCCCGTGGCACGGCGCGCGGGGGTCGAAAAAATCAAAGTGCTCCGAAAAGCACACGGAGGCGTCCCGAAACCTCCATGTAGGCGTCCCGAAACCTCCATGTATCGAGGCAAGAGCATGTGCAAAGAAGGCCAAGAAAATTCCATGCGTAGGCCAAATTTGCCCAAGGCACCGTATCTTGACGCGTTAAGCCCGTGGCACGGCGCGGGGGGGTCGAAAAATCAAAGTGCTCCGAAAAGCACACGGAGGCGTCCTGAAACCTCCATGTATCGAGGCAAGAGCATGGGCAAAGAAGGCCAAGAAAATTGCATGCGTGGGCCAAATTTGCCCAAGGCACCGTATCTTGACGCGTTAAGCCCGAGGCACGGCGCGCGGGGGTCAAAAAAAATCAAAGTGCTCCAAAAAGCACATGGAGGAGTCCCGAAACCTCTATGTATCGAGGCAAGAGCATGGGCAAAGAAGGCCAAGAAAATTCCATGTGTGGGCCAAATTTGCCCAAGGCACCGTATCTTGACGCATTAAGCCCGTGACACGGCGCGCGGGGGTCAAAAAAAATCAAAGTGCTCCAAAAAGCACACGGAGGCGTCCCGAAACCTCTATGTATCGTGGCAAGAGCATGGGCAAAGAAGGCCAAGAAAATTCCATGTGTGGTCCAAATTTGCCAAAGGCACCGTATCTTGACGCGTTAAGCCCGTGGCACGGCGCGCGGGGGTCCAAAAAATCAAAGTGCTCCGAAAAGCACACGGAGGCGTCCCGAAACCTCCATGTATCGAGGCAAGAGCATGTGCAAAGAAGGCCAAGAAAATTCCATGCGTGGGCCAAATTTGCCCAAGGCACCGTATCTTGACGCGTTAAGCCCGTGGCACGGCGCGCGGGGGTCGAAAAAATCAAAGTGCTCCGAAAAGCACACGGAGGCGTCCCGAAACCTCCATGTATCGAGGCAAGAGCATGTGCAAAGAGGGCCAAGAAAATTCCATGCCTGGTCCAAATTTGCCCAAGGCACCGTATCTTGACGCGTTAAGCCCGTGGCACGGCGCGCGGGGGTCGAAAAAATCAAAGTGCTCCGAAAAGCACACGGAGGCGTCCCGAAACCTCCATGTAGGCGTCCCGAAACCTCCATGTATCGAGGCAAGAGCATGTGCAAAGAAGGCCAAGAAAATTCCATGCGTAGGCCAAATTTGCCCAAGGCACCGTATCTTGACGCGTTAAGCCCGTGGCACGGCGCGGGGGGGTCGAAAAATCAAAGTGCTCCGAAAAGCACACGGAGGCGTCCTGAAACCTCCATGTATCGAGGCAAGAGCATGGGCAAAGAAGGCCAAGAAAATTCCATGCGTGGGCCAAATTTGCCCAAGGCACCGTATCTTGACGCGTTAAGCCCGAGGCACGGCGCGCGGGGGTCAAAAAAAATCAAAGTGCTCCAAAAAGCACATGGAGGAGTCCCGAAACCTCTATGTATCGAGGCAAGAGCATGGGCAAAGAAGGCCAAGAAAATTCCATGTGTGGGCCAAATTTGCCCAAGGCACCGTATCTTGACGCATTAAGCCCGTGACACGGCGCGCGGGGGTCAAAAAAAATCAAAGTGCTCCAAAAAGCACACGGAGGCGTCCCGAAACCTCTATGTATCGAGGCAAGAGCATGGGCAAAGAAGGCCAAGAAAATTCCATGTGTGGTCCAAATTTGCC